>VZTI01001839.1:725217-751513 GCA_013397865.1 Struthidea cinerea | reverse complement strand
TGTGGGGCGGAGCCGGGGGGGGGGGGGGGGGGGGTGGTAAGACAGTGAAACAGGGAACACACCAACTTTTTCAACAACACAGATTATTTGCTCATTGCAGTACTCCTGTTTAAGCCCACACCTACTTTCCACACAGGATGCTCTTTATCCTGGTTCCCTCATCCCGATCTCTTGGATGCCACCCCTGTGTATCCGAGGGTAACAGTTTTCATTACAGCCTGGGGCATCTTTCAGGTGGGGGCTCAGGCCTCAGCACTCAGAGGTACCCACAATATCCCCTGCCACTTCCAACTTGTGCCCTGGACTTCCCAGGCTAGCATCAGAGCTGACTCATTAACGTGATTTGTTCGGTGGTCATTAGGCAGCAGGAACCACCCCCACCCCAACGCTGCTGGGGACTGGTTGGTGAGGACACAGCTCTCCCTGCACGGTGGCTGCTGCCTGCTCATCCCCCATCTCTGCTGCTCCTGCAGCTCCAGTGTCACTGCTCCTGCAACACCATTAGGCCCGGGACAGAACTCCAGCAGCACTCCCAGCTGGATTTACTGGCAAGACAGCCCCGGTGCTGCTGTTCAGGGCACCATCCTATTGGTGCCTGATGGGAAAGTATAATAAAGACTCTAACCTCCCTTAAAATGTGTTTGTGCTACCAAAAGAAAGGCTGGTGTGGCTGCCTGGTCTGGCATGAATAAAAAGCCAGCAGTATTTCAACAGACTTAAGACTTCTGTTAGTTCTGGAAGGGTCAGTGAAGAACTTTGGTTTAGTTTACTCTTACCAGTCTTACAACAGCTGCTTTATTTTTTAATTACGTATCATTCCGTGATGGTGCTAAAACACAACAGAAATTCTTTAAAAGCTTCAAACCGTCTGTAGCAGATTCGTACATTTGAAAGAAATAAAATAGGCATATAAAGAAGCAGCAAGGTAAGGGAAGAAGGTACAATTACTTGGAAAATACATGTCTAAGTACTAGGGAGTAAATTACAACAGCTGATTTCAACTGAGTTTTCTAAATTGTGAACAGCAACCAGCTGGAGCTTGTGTGTCCTGTCAAACTCTCTCTTCCACAGAAGCAGCCTCAGGAAAACTAGCAGCTCAAATGTCTGAGCAGTAACTGCATTCAGGCTTCACAGCTCTTCCCACCAGCATGCATAAATCAATCCTTTTACTGTAATTTTCTTATATCTGTTCATGCTAAAAGAAAACTGCAGATATTAAAGCCATGGTTAGAGCAGGTAGGAAAAGTGTGTTAAAATCTATCCTTAGAAATATTATTCCATTGACTGGAAATGCTTTGCAGAGATGTCTTAGGAAAAAAATAACAACAGCAACAACAACAAAAAGAACCCCTCAAAACTCAGCAACGTAATGTTTCAAATGAAAGAGAAGTTGGAATGTGGCTGAGAAACCAGGTCCCCTGGATTAACTGCACTTGGGATGACTGTCTCGGTGTTGCAGGTGCAGTAAGTAAGGATGTTGGACCTGTAGAGCACAAATTGCACAGCTGATGCCTGCATGTGGATGTTAAGCATCAGGGTTTAATGCCTGCATGCAGATCCCTGGCCCGGTGCTTACTCAGATCTGACATACCTGAGTCACGTCGGATCTGCTGGGTATTCCAAGGCAACTGAACCACCAAATGTATGGAAACTGTTTAGGAATTCCCTGTTAAAACAGGCTGCAGTCAGTAGTTTCATCATTCACAAACAGGGTGAGGCTGGCAGACCCTCATTCAGGTATCCAAGAATTTATGCAAATGACCTGAGGATGATCCAGTGTTAAAGCTAAATAAGAATCAAATGTGCTGTAGCAGATGAACCATCCTGGAGCGTTTCACTTACCCCCAAACTAGGCAGGACTCGTGGAGTGAATCAGAATATGTGGCTTGCAAAGTGATGGAGGTGAAAAAATTTTTGGATTCTCTCACAGTGATGTAAACTGGGACTGACCTCAGTAGACCCATCTCTGTACAAAACTCGGCTAAGAGGAATCTAAGGAGAAGATCTTAGAAGAAGAATGGAACACCAGCCTTGGGAAAATGTTGTCATTTTCAGACTTGCAAAAGCAGAATTTAACCCTGGAAAAAAGCCTGTCTGCTCCTCTGCAGCTTCGGTATGTCTGTATTTCTGTGGTCTGCCACCGCACAAAGCGCTCCCACACCTTTGTACTCCTGAAGAGTCCAGAGGTGTCTCCTTGCTGCTGCTGCTGCCAGGTGTGCCTAAAGCTGAAGACACTGTAAAGAACGTCCTTGTCTTGAGGCGTGTGCACACTGATGCTCACACCAAAATGGAGTTTCAGCTTTTTAAATCCAGCTGATGAACAAAGCTAAATCTGGCAATATTTTGCCTTAACTTTGTATTAAAACATTGTAACAGAAACTTGCATCAAGGCTGGAGGGGCATGTTCACAGAAAGATAAACTGTGCAGGAAGACAAAAGCTAACTGCAGTTCATCTTTAGACATGACATCTCACAAACACTCCTGTAGGTATTACAGGAAGCTGACGCAGTGTTACCCTAATAACAGCATGTGATGTTGTATTAATACACCAGATTGATGTTTGTAAAATGCTGCTGCCTGCTGGCCACTGGCATTTGTTCAGTGAGGACACTTGAACTTTCGGGAATGTTTCTCACTGACTCACACCAAATGTGAGCCACAGCCATGTGAGGTTTGAGCACATGATCCTAACAAAGCACTTAATTCTTCTGCTGTGAATGAGGCTGAGGATCGAGCTGTTAATCACCATCTTTTTTCTGTTTCTTGTACCTGTAACCAGGAACGAGTGCTCTGGCCTTACAGCCAGGATGTTAAGGAATACGATCCCTTTTCTACTGGGATTTCTGTGTAACCTTAGTAACTCAGTCTCCCTTCACTTTAATTTCCACCTGTCAAAATGGTGCAAGGATTGTAATCCACCTCACGAGGCTGTCTGAAGATAAATCTCATGCCTCTCATCACAAGATGCGTGGTCTTTCTAGGAGACGAGATTGATGCAAATCATGATTTCTTTGATGTGATCCTGATCAATGCAATTGGGATGCAAGGATTTGTATTTCTCTCTGAAATGTTCTTAGCTGGTACTTGCCAGAGCCAGTTGCTGAGTGTCCCAGGCTGCAGGAGACACTCAGTCTTACATTCAGGAGCAATGCAAATCACTTGGTGTCCAGCTCTGAGGCAGGTCCTTACCAGAGAATATCGTTCACAAATTTACAGTGTTTCTATAATTATACCCTAGGTCATTTCACATTCAGCAGACTTGGATCATGACTACATGTAGACATCATGTATCATCTTTATCCTTAGCCCCACCCTTCCCAACAGGCCAGGCAGAGACTTCCAGACAAGATGAGTTTGCTGCACCACCAGCTTCAACAGAATTAAAAAACATGTGAACAATTTGCGTCATATCCATTGTGCAAGAAATGAGGGTGGGAACACAAAGAGGTGAGTAATGAAAATACACAGCAAGTTGTGGTATGGTTTCAAGGGAAAAAAGCTGGGGATGCACTGATATTTTCAGTGCCTCAAAGCAAAGATCATGTGAGAGGAAGATGAGCAGCAAATAAGTCAGCACTGCTTTGCTTTCCTGAAAGGTCAAAACTGCAGTTTTCATAGACCCCCAGCACAAATTGTGCAATGGTAATTCCACTAGACAAGATGGTATGGAATGTCTTGGATAGTTTAATATTGAATAGCTGTAAATATTTCCCCAGTGGGCTTTAGCTACCTGAACATGTGTTTCTCCATTCTCTACTCCCATGATGTTGAAGTTGTGGCTATTTTTAAGAGCAACATTTGTTCAATAAACAGGTAAATTTTTAATTTGGGATCATTTTTGTAGCATAACTGTTTATGGCTGGAATTGAGCCACAGGGAAAGAAAACTTCTAAGTTAATCTGCTCTAGGTTTGATTGGAAATATTCATAATGTGCATAATTGTTAGTATTCAGTGCACTGGGAAAGGCAGATGACTGAGTGGCTTTTGAACATGCTAATTCCTTTCTTGCTGTGTAATAAAGGTTGTGCAGCTGTCTCATGTGGAGCTAGTTTATTTTTGAGGTACCTGATGTGACCAGTAATGATTCAGTACCACACTAAAAACCAAAACCAAACCAGTTCTATGAGAGTTTTGTGGTTGTTATGATGGCAGCACCACAGGAACTGACAGGAGGTGAACTGGATGTGGCTGCTTTACTGCTGTGGGCTGAGAGTTGTTTTTCCTTTTGAATTTACCTATCTCAAAGCAAGCTGCTTTAGAAGTAACACGAATACAGTTGTCCCTGATGAGAAACAATGAGAAAACACTCATTTGTATTATGCTTCTAAAAGTATATTTGGTTTTCGGTTTGTTTTTAAGACTCATTCTCAAAGGCATTCCCAGGAAGTCTGGTATTGGGAGTTATATCACCTGGGGCTCAAAACACACACCTCGGGAAGTGTGATGGGAAACACTTTACCTGGGATACTGAGCAAGTCACATGGTTCTCACAAACACACCTGCGTCTTGCTTTTGACTGCTGGAGCAACTCTGGGGTAAGCAACTCTTCATTCTGCCTGAGACACTAAGTAGCAATATGGCATCCTGTCTGTAAGAAGATAACTTTTATAGGTTACAATTAATGCAAAATCCCCTTTCCCTGTCCTTGGCCATTTCCTTTGGAACCTTCAGCTCCCACAGTGCAGCCATCCAACACTGTCCTGGGCTGAGCATGTCTCACATTCTCAAGACAAAGCAGGTAGTACCATATATGATTTATCATACAGCTAGAGAGCTGCTTTTCCATCTTCAGGGGAAGGTTTGGTTCTTCTTTGTCTGAGACTGAAAGTTGTCTCTGAGCTGCTTTCTAGTCACTCATTTTTAGGTCTGTGGTAGAGAAAAAGGAAATTTAAGGGACTATTTCCTCTTTTGTAGTTGTAGGCAGTACAGAGTGACAGCCTCTGTTGTGTAAGTCTCCTGGATGCCTACCAATTGCTGCTGCTGCTGCAGCTACTCTGAGGAAAAGCAGCTGCAGGATTCTAGCAGAAGGCTCAGCAGTGGGAAAGCACAGTGTCTGGAAAAAACTTGAAAAGGAGGAAGGAAGTGTGGTAACAGGTGCCTTGAGGAGGAGGATAGTTACTCAGAGCATTAAAATGTTATTTGTACAGCTTGCAGAGAGTGCAGGCTGCAGGCGTGGGCTGTGATCTTGCTGCCGGGTGAGCACAGGGCTAAGCAAATCCACCTCACAATTTTTGCAGACACTGGTGCAGTAGCAGGCAAATACTGCACAATGGGAGGGAGATACTCACCTATACATGAGTGTGAGTAACATTTCTTGTTATGTGAGTGGATTGCAGACAGGATAGCTGCTAGCACTTGAGAAATTGCAGCCTAGACTTTTCCCATATTTTGCTAAGGCTTTTTGGTGGCAGCCACTGTAGTATTTTCAGGACATGTCTTCTTTTCAACCATGCCTGTTGCTCCCTGTGCAAAGTGCACTCCCTGAAGGCTTGTGTGGCATGGGAAGGGAGAAGGCAGGCTCTTCCTCTCCTCTTACCTGTGCTTCCTTGGGCTGCAGTGGAGCTGCTTTCCTTCCCAGGGGCTGGAATGGGGCTGTGTTTTGGATCTGTGCCGCACACAGGGCTGATAACACAGAGATGTTGTTATTGCTGAACAGGGACTGCACAGAGCCGAGGCCTTTCCTGCCCCTCAAAGGCCACGCTGGGGAGGGGCTGGGGGTGCCTGGGTGGTTGCGAGGAGACACAGCCAGGACAGGTGACCCCAAGTGACCCAAGGGATGTTCCAGACCCTGTGACATCATGCTCGGTACATAAAGGGAGAGGAAGAAGGAGGAAGGGTGGGGACATTTGGAGAGATGGTGTTTGCTCTCCTGGAGGTGCTGAACACCTGCCTGCCCATGGGAAGTAGGGAATTAATTCCTTGTTTTGCTTTGCTTGTGTGTGCAGCCTTTGCTTTCCCTATTAAGCTGTCTTTATCTCAACCCATGGATTTTCCAGCTTTACCCTTCTGATTCTCTCCACAATCCCACTGGTGGGGGAGTGAGCGAGCGGCTGCCAGGGGCTTGGGTCTGGCTGGGGTTAAACCATGACATTATCCAAAAAGTCTGTTCAGTAGGGAGCAGGAAGAGATGTGAGCAATGCCTACAGCATCACCTGCACAAGGATTGCATAAGGCATGGAGGGAACAACAGTCACCCAGCAGTGGCTACAAAAAAACCTTCCTGAACCTTCCCCCTGTGTAAGGCACCACAGCTGGTTCTGTGAGAGAGCAGGGTTACTTCACAGTGGCCTCACTGTGCCCAGGTGTCTGTAAGAGGTTAACAAACCACATTCTACTGTACATTTCTATATGCCAGGCTTCAAACCCACTCTGCCCTGCAAGTTCTGAAGTAAGGCACAGACGGAAGAGAAGGCTTTTTAACTTGCACTTGCTGTGTTTGGAAATTAGGCAGTTCATCTTTCAGCTGCCAAACCTAAAAGCTGACTATCGCAAAGTTAAGAATTCTTCGTTCCAGACCAGCTCCAGCTCCACCCTGATCCTAATGCTTACGGCTAAGAATATAATTCTTCAGACAACCAGTCACAAGGGCCATGGTACAGTATCTGCTGGCATGTGGTAGTATCATGATTGTTCTGGATGCATCATCAGATGGAAGCACCCGAAAATAGTTCAGATGTAACGTGTCTTCTGCTAAAGGCTGCAGTCATCTCCTGTGGGTGGACCTATAATGAGAAGTCACAGTCTTTCAAGAGTATGTCATATGTTCAGGTGTGATGTGACTTATCTTACCCAGACTCATTAATTAGGCTGAAAAATTATGTATGTTTTTCTTTCACCATACATTATAACTTCAGTTTGCCAAACATAATTTGGAGCCTTTGAAATATAGGTACCTGTGATTATTTCTAATTTCTTTTATAATCACAGTTTAAGTATTGAGTGCTAAGAGAGCACAGGTATTGGGTTAACAAAAGAAAGGCTACAAAACCATAAGACTGCAATTTAAATGTTCAGTCCTGAGTATTTTCTCATTCGTTTCCATGGGACTGATCATGGGAATCAGGGATGTAAGGTTAGTCTCTAAAAAGAGGACCAAGACAAATCAGATGTACTCTAGGAGAGCAAGTATTGTTCTGAAGTTTAAGCATGGAGATGGGAAATAGAAGTCTTAGCTTCTAATCCCAGTTTTGCTCTAATTTACCCGATGTTTCCACTCCAGTTCTTAAACCTTCTCTTTCTGTACTTACAAAGTATAGTGGATACCTTAGTGTCTTGTAGTCTTTTTTAAAAACATGTAGATGTGCTGATGGACGTGGTTTAGTGGTGGGCTTGGGTGAGAGTGAAGGCCCCCCATGCTTCCTGTGGAAGCTGTGTACTAGAAAAGTTTTGGGACCTGGAGTAGGGAAAATTCAGAAGTGCAGCCCAGGAGTATTTGGCTTCCTCCCCTTGGTGCTGGGCAGAGTGCTGGGGTCATTGGCTGGCTTAGTGATGTTGTTGTGATCAGCCTGGGATTCAGTATCCAGCTCTAGGGCCCTACAGGTAATGCTTTTTTTATTAAATTTGTCATTTTCATTCTTATATTTGCTCTTGAAAAAACCACAGCAGAGAGTTTCTCGAAGTGTCTTGAATTGCACTGAGTACTCATAACAAATACAGCTCAGGTTGTAACTGAAGGTCTGCTACACATAACTGAAGATGTTCTATTGAGCAAAATAACAACTAGCAGACAGAAATCAGGAGAGATTCAGCTCCCACTGAATCTTTGCCAATACTTTGAAATGGGTAGCAAAGCAGATTTCTTTGGATGCCTTTGAGAAATCAACATGAAGTAAGCCAGAAGCCAGTCCTAAAGGAGCTATGTGCAGATGAACATATCTGCTGTTAATGCAGATAAAAGCCTCCTGGTCAGCTTAGCTCCAAGCCAGTAGTTAAATCAGTGCTGTGTGTTCTGAAAGACTGTGGTAGGAGGAGTTTCTCCACTTTCCTTGTGGAGATAGATCATCTGGAGAGGGGTTTACTCCAATTGCAAAAGCAGCTCCGCACATCTACGCACTTCGGATCTATCAGAACCAGAGAAACAGAACAGAGTTTCCCAATCCCAGTTATTCAAGCTAGCTATGGTATGGAAAAATTTGTTCTATCAGTCTCTAAATGCCAAGCCAGAGCACCTTAGCTTTTCATATTGCTGCTGGGATGTTCACACTGCTGTTAGGTAGTGAGGTACAGCTGGCACTGGTGTGCCAAGAGTCTTATGCTTCTGCTGTCATTTTTGAAACAGTCACTAGGAAAAGGAAAATGCATAGGGCCACTCTCTAAACTTCAGCAACAGAGAAATTGTTCAAGTCTTGACCTATTTTCTTGCTCAGCTATAGTCTTCCAAAGTACACCTTGATCTTGGTTTTGCTCAGAAGCTCAAGCTGAGTATGAATATGAGCTGAGTGTGAGCATAAACTGCATGTTCTTCACTTGTATCAGTGTGAATTTAACTCATCTAATACACATTATTGTCCTTTAAGCATTATTTAAGCATTAACCTCCTACCTCCTATGTGCCCAGAAAGGTGGTGGATGCCCCATCCCTGGAAGCATGGGACTCTGAGCAGCCTGATATAGTTGAAAGTGTCCCTGCTCATTGCAGGGTCATTTGGAGATGACCTTTAAAAGATCCCTTCCAATCCGAGTGGCTCTATGATTCTGTGACCTTCTGGATTGCTGCTGAAAGCAAGGCTTTCCTTTGCAACAAGGGATGTAAACACTCCAGCTGTGGTGGCACATTTGGGCAGGAAGCATGCTTTGGGTCCATCTGCTCTGCCTTTCACACATGCACCCAAATCCATTATCCAGCTTCGCTTCTCATTCACAATGGAGGGCCTTCTGTTCAAAAAACAAGAACGTTTACTAAGCTGCTTAGGTATTTACAGTGTGAATGGCACTGAAACCATGAGGCTCTCCAAAGCACCACTGTGTGTTCACTACAGGCTGGGCTGAACAAGCAGCCTGCACTATTCTTGTCTAATTTAGTTTTCAAATGGAGCACTATCTTTGGCTGGAGTCACTGTTTACTCCTTCCCGATGTGACCTTTACCTGAAGAAAGAACTATCATTTCCAAGTGATGGGGAAAGAGCAGTAAATGGCTCTTGGCAATTAAAAAAAAAGTGTACAGTTTCTTACACTGCAATTTCACACTGTGAAATTTGCATCCACACACTGAAACTGCAGTGACTGATGCCTCTTCCTCTGTCAAGAGGGTGGTTTCCAGTGGAGAGCTACAGCTGTGACTGCCAGATGCCATCCCTCAGTACTAGATACATGTTGAGCATAAACTGCATTGCTTTCCATCTATCTGTCACAGGGATGAAGCAGGCTTGGATCGAAATAGGGATTTGAATGGATTTGGTTAAAAAGGATACCTCGTAGCCTAAGTAAATAATGTACGCAAGGAGAAAGCCAATAAACAGAAGAAGGAGTGGCACTTTGTCTATAAAAAGGAGTCTGTTTTCCTCCCCAGTTCTAGGTGCTGCATGCTCCAACCTTTGTAATTCTTGCTTAAACTATCCTATAATTAGGCTGTTGCATTTACAAAAGCCAGGCACATGTCAAATGAGGGGGGAGGAGTCAGAATTTAGCAAGAAATTCAGCCTGCCAGATTTTGAAAACTTGACCTGAAAGGAAGTGTTCCCTCTTGCCCAACAAATCCATGCCTAGTTCTCTTACACCTGGTGTTGACTTCACTTGATTTATACCAGCATTACGTTCCATGCTGTTACATGTAAATGAAGCTGGAAAAAGATTAATAAGCCAGGACAATTTGGCTCAATAGGTCTGGCTTTGCAATCAAGAAACCAGCACCCACACTGCCTGTGTATGTGCCTTCCAGCTACTGAGAATGTAAATTCTCTGCTGGGAATAGGACTGCATTAATCTGTTCTAAACCTGCTTTCCAGAGTGCTGCTGCTGTTGGCGTCACAAAGGAAAAACTGTGGGATAAAGCAAAACAATATTTACTGGACTACTTGTCACATTTTAACTGTAAATACTATAAAACCATCCACTTTCTGCTCTATGACGATTTATGTCAGCTCAATACTTGAGCAGTATGTTTTTCCTCCTGTAAATGTCTAGTGAGATATTGCCCATTAGATCATGACAAAACTTAGCTTTAAGTGCAAAGCCTCAAGCAAAAAAGATCTGTTTATGTAATTCCTCGTGTTTTGCACAAACTGTTAGGTCTGTCTTAGTCTGCTTTTTGTTCCTTCTCTGTAAAGGAAGGCAAAAGAGAATGAGAAAAATAGAAGCTAAATTTTGATGTTGCACTAATAATAATGAATACAGAGGTAACATTCTGTGGTCCTTTGGATCTGCTGTTACATAGAAAAATCAAACCATGGAAATGCAGAAAATGGACTGTAAGTCGAATGACATTCTGAGATTTTAACTGGATCTTATGAGCTGCAGCCAGGATTTTTTGATTAGTATGTAGATTGTACTTGCAGATTCAAATATGCTTGAGATACATGCCTCAAAGAACTCCTGAAAATTACATTATGGAATGCAATGTGCTGCTCTATAACCTGTTTTCTGGTATTTTAAAGAGTTGTTTCAAGATTTAAAGGTCATTTTATACAGTCTTTCTCTATATTGTACCCTTTTCTAATTGTGAAATGTACATTTGACAAGCTTGGTTGCATTGGTTACTGCTTTGCAGCATTCCTTTGAAGATGTGGCTTACTTTGTCATTCCAGGAAACTACAAATTAATCAAACTTACTTGACATCAGGAATGCTTTTTTTAACAAAAGACAAAAATTTCAACAGAATTATGACTGTCTCATAATTTCAGTTAAAGCAGATCTTTTGTGTACATTAAACTTTAACCATTTCTGTTCTGAAGCAGTGACAGCACATATCCCAGATCCCACAAAAAGCTAAAGAACATTTCAGATGGCTGTTCCACCCCACTTTCTCTTGGTCAGTTATCCCCCCGTCTCCTTCTTTGCCCCAACCTCAACTGTTCATTCTTGCTGATTTGCTTCTGTGCCAGCTTCTCGGTTGTGCTGTTTCAGCTGCTTCTGTGGCTCCTCATCCACGTCACAAAGCAGACCACGATGACAGAGGATAACCTGCAGTCTCCTGGAAACTCAGAGGTTTTATTGGGAGGAGAAAACAAAAGGTGTTGACCTTGTTGGCAAGGGCTCGGATGAGAATGTAGGGAGTCAGGCTTCTGGTAGGCAGAATATCCATGGATGAAATACAGAATATATACAGAACAAGGTTTAAGAAAAGCAGAAAAATGTCTGTATTAGGAACGTTCCCTCCTAGAACTGGTCCCTGTTGAAACTGCAGGCACTGTTTCTTTGACCTAGACTCTGTGCACTACTTATGGGCCACAGCTCAGGGAAACCCATAGAAATCTGGTTTTCTTGGAGACAATTTCATGTCCATTCCATTCTGTGAAAACAAAAGGATTTTTTAATAGAATATTTAATTAGTAGTACATGGTGACCAGGATGGGAATACTGAACAAATTTCCTAGGTTTATTAGGGAGCAGCACGTTGTGGATTCCGTCAAGAGATTTGGTAAATGTTAAGGACAGCTTCGGTCTGGATTGATTTCTCAGGAAGAGAAAATGAATTATGTTGTAGGTTTAAGCAGAAGACTGACACTGAAGTTCTGGATTCACTAAAGCTGTCAATACAAGAGAGCAAGAAAGGGAATGGATTCATCCCCTCAGTATGGGACATCAAAGCCAATTCATAGGATTGGGAGTTGAAGGAATGTTTTATCAGTGTTGGTTGTATTTTGAAAGGTTTTTTGAGGTGTTGGGCCGTGAGAGGTGATTGAAGTCTCTGCAACTCAGGATGAATAAAGCGTTTGTGAGCTGTCAGGGATACATGGTGGGAAGGGTTTGTACAACAGGCCACCATCCGACATTAGATCGCTTACACTTCTAGGATTCATCTGTGAGTGATTAACAGCTGGACCTTTCCATAAAACTGGGGGAAAATTCCCACATGCTGTTTCTGTGGGACATTGGATTTGAATGTAGATTATATGAAATTGTGTTTTACAAAGTGACTGGTAACTTCAGACTTGTCTAAAGACTCTTTCAAACTAGTTACACCCCTACCCCACCAGGAGGAGTGGTTTGCCTCTGTATTCTCCTTGAAAGAATTATAGAATTATAACTAATCTTTTTGACCCATCAGTGGTTACCTACATGAAAATATTTTTAGCTGTAAACTCAATAAACCTCTTAATGCCTCTTTAAGAAGGTATCTATGCAAGGTATTTTTCTGGATTTTTAAATTTTCCATGGGTCAGACAGCCCTTGGGGTATTATTGCTTTCACAACTTACCCATTGCTAACAGACACTTTCCATGAAGATAATAGATTGCTTGCCCCTGTCAAGAGGAGAAATTCCTGTGATTCTCAATGTTTCCACTTGGAAAAGCCTTTTGGCCAGATTAATGGGATCAGAGCTGCAACATGGGCTGGAGGAAGGCTGGAGGGCTGCCTGGTGTTGAAGAAACAGGGCAGGGAGTCTGCTGCCTACAAAGGCTAAGAGCAGAGGAAAAGGGCAAAGTGCCCAAGGAACGGCAAGGAAAAGGGGGGCATTCAAGGGCTTCACAGCACACAGCTGTCAAGGAGCTCCTTAAGCAATAATCTCTCCTCATGGCTGGTTAGCAAATAGAAAGGGGAAGCTTTAGTTCATTCATTCCCTATTGTAATCTCAGTTATGTTACTAAACCTCTGTACCTCAACCTCTGTAACCATGAGATGTGAAATCAAGTGGACGCCTGGAGAGCTCTGGATGAGGAAACACGTGCTGTAGGCTGCAGCATGCTCTCCTATTCACTTGCTTACAGCAAAGGTGTTGATCTGAGATTTGCCAGAACTGAGGGAACAGCACAATAACAGCCCACATGCATGGACTGAGACAAACAGTATTCACATTTGTGGCAGCTACTCGTGACTGAATCTTGGTATTTCCACAGACTGCACCTTGCTCTTTGGGGCCAGAATTTCCACGGCTCCACACAGAACAGCATTCCACTGGTACTCAGGAAAAGGCTGAAAACTATAAGCAGACATCAAGGTTAGAAGGTGTAATGCATAATGTAAAGCATGAATCTATCTATGCAGTTAAACCATTGATGCTAAGTTTGTGACAAATTAACACCTCAGTTTATAAACACCTACGATGCAGTAAAAGACCTAAAACTGTATTTTAGTGCTTATGCTGTTAGTTTTTCTGTGTATATATATATATTTATATATATATAGGTGTGTGTGTGTGTGTATTATTTTTTGTGGTATAATGGAGGCAGGCAAAGCCACATGGATATCTGTGAGTAGAGAAATATCAAAATATGTGCCTGTAATTATGCTAGAGAAACAGTTTATCCTGATGGTACACTGAAAGTTCCTGTCTATAAGGCATGATTACTTAGCTGAACTTTGAAATGCCCCCATGAAATCAAGCTTTTTGTTCTGCTTGGCAAATTTAATGCAAAATAAAGATTAACACTAATAAGTGTGTTGCTTTTTTGTCTTCTGAATATGCAGAACTTGGGCTTATGCTGATCTTGGCAACAAATACGATTAAAAGAGGTCATCTAAAGATAAGATTGCTTATCTCAACTACCTGTATTCTTTCTTCCTCCTAGTCTCCCAGTTAATCTTCACTTATACTCTGCATGCCTAGCTTTGGAGGGGGGAGGGCAGTAAAGCAGTCGTGTTTCTTCAGAATTAGTGTAAATTGTCTCCTCCCTTTCACAGAGCCTCCAGAGATGATGCAACACTTCAGCTGTGGTAGGAAAATGCCTATTTCTTGAGTTTGCAGAATAAAAAGTAAGAACTTGCTAAAGAATAGTGAATCCTCTGCCTGCATGTACTGCAGTCTTCATGAGCTTCCTGTGACATTGCTGTGAATCCCGGGAATAATCAGTATCAGCCTCGTCTCTTGTGCAGCAGGATACATATCATCCCCTTTCTGAGATGGCAAAGAAGGGGTTGATCTGCTGGCTGAACATCATCTTTGGCTGAAACCAGGAGCACAGCTCAGCTAAATGTAACAGGAACTGTTCTTTGGGTGTGTGCACATTTCGGAGGGCTCAGTGGAAATCAGTGGGCAGCGGGCTGGCAAACAGTGACAGTGCTCTCTGGAAAGGGGGTGGATTGAATTAGGCAGTTTTCTTTTTCAGATCTTGTTCAGTGAGATCAAACTTCATGCTTTGCTTTTGAAATGGACTGAAGCAAACAAACCTTGTTTCTTGGGTTGACCAAAGTCAGTATTTAGTTAGGGAAAGGACATGGTATTTACTCCTATTTTTGGACTACTGTTCATTTCACAGGACAAGTCAGGACAAATCTATCACTGTGGGTAAAGTTGAAGTTAAGAGTTCCTCTGAATTCACCAGCTAGGAATTAAGACCAGAGTCTGGCTGTTTCACAACATAACCGACATCATGCCACAGCCAAATTCCCTACAGCAAGCCAACATTCAGCAGCTGGGAAAGAAGTGGGGGGAATGGTGAGTAAAGGGAGGTGGTGTGACATGGTGGCCTAGATTCGTAAATTAGAATGGATTAGGGAAGGAGAGAAAATTATTTTGTGCCTTTCCAGTGCATGGACGAGAACTTAAAGCCTGAGAAGATGACAATTACTGTTTTGTACACAATTTAAGATGGTTAAAAATGTAACCAGCATGGTCCTCAGCAGCATTTCTCAGAAGGCACATGTACAGACATCAGGAGCACATCAGGGACATCTGCCTGGGATATACAGGGAGCAGACTGGGCGGGTGAGAATGGACAGGCCAAAAAGCCCCCAGCCCTTGGTCACTCTGGTCACAGCACAGACAGAAACTGCAAAAGGCTCTGGACTTCTGAAAGAACAGGCACAGCAGAAGTCTGGTTCCCATGGCTTGTTTTTTGGGGAATGGCAGAGGGCAGAGGTGAAGGTCAGTCCCTTCCCGTGCCAGAGCCAGCTCCCTGACCCACTAACCAGCTTTTGCTGGCGCGGTGCTCTGCCCTCTCCCTTGCACACCCAGGAGAGGGGAGCAGGGGCTGCCCACAAGTCACAAAATGTTTGGAAATGTGCCTCAGCACCCGCAGCCTGCACTGACCCCGCTGTGAGGCTTCGAACAGAACCAAGCCACCAGCTGGCTCGGGCCAAGGAGGCAGAGCCTCCCTCTGGTACCTGCTTACCTGCTCCAGTTTGGCTTCCTAACCCAGCAAACTGTTCACTTTTGTCTTTCTGAAGTTAGCTAACGGTATTGGCTAAGCCTAAAATCAGAGAAGCGGCAGGAGAAGGAAGGGAAGACAGGGAGCATACAAACATGGAAGCAGAGGACGAAGGAGCAGAGCAATCGAGAGCAGTACAAGAGACAAAAGGGATGAAATACAAAGTATCAGGAAGTGAGAAGTCCTTGGTCTTCCAGCAGAGCAGAGCTGGGAAAGATGTCAGGACTCCTGTACAATTTCTGGTACAAATTTTATACAGTTTTTCTTGCTGAAAAACATCATTGAAGTAAAGGGAGCCACTAAAAATAAAAGTATTATCCAAGCAGAACAGTTTGCTGGTTTCTAAAACAAATTCACCAGCACATTTGAAAAGTGAATACAATGATTTGCAGCAATTTAAGATCTGGACCTGGCAATTATTTTTAAATCCTAATACCCGTGGATAGGGACTTGATTTATAATGGCATTTCAACAACTGGTGACACTGGGAGTCCACAGTAACTTTCTTGCTGATTGTAAATGACAGGATCACTGAGGTTGGAAAAGAGCTCCAAGATCATCAAGTCCAGCCTGTGACCAATTCCAACCTTGTCACCCAGCCCAGAGCACTGAGTGCCATGTCCAGCTTTCCTTGGATGGAGATGGAGACTCAACCACCTCCCTGGGCAGCCCCTTCCAATGCCTGACCACCCTACCAGGAAGAAATTCTGGCTGATGTCCAACCTGAACCTCCCCTGGCACAGCTTGAGGCCGTTTCCTCTCGTCCTGTCCCTTGTTCCCTGGGAGCAGAGCCCGACCCCCACCCCCGGCTGCCCCCTCCTGTCAGGGAGTTGTGCAGAGCCAGAAGGTCTCCCCTGAGCCTCCTTTTCTCCAGGCTGAGCCCCTTTCCCAGCTCCCTCAGCCGCTCCTGCTGCTCCAGCCCCTTCCCCAGCTCCGTTCCCTTCTCTGGACAGGCTCCAGCCCCTCAATGTCTTCCTTGTCCTGAGGGGCCCAGAGCTGCCCCAGGATCTGAGGTGAGGCCCCAGCAGTGCCCAGCACAGGGGACAGTCACTGCCCCGGCCCTGCTGCCGCCCCATGGCTGGCACAGCCCAGGTGCCATTGGCCTCCTGCCCCCCTGGGCACCCCTGGGCTCATGTCCAGCCGCTGTCCCCAGCACCCCCAGGGCCTTTCCCAGCTTTCCAGCCCCTCTGCCCCAGCCTGGAGCTGCAGGGGGTTGGTGTGACCCAAGGGCAGGACTCAGCACTTGGCCTTGTGGAATCTCAGACCACTTCCCTCAGTCCATGGATCCAGCCTGTCCAGATCCCTCTGCAGAGCCCTCATATCCTCCTTAAACTTGTTAGGATTCCTGGTTAAGGGGGGAGTTTAACAGGTTCTTGGTTTCTGCTGTACTGATCATTTGCCTACTAAACAACTGGATCACACCTAAATGAAAATGAAACCAATCAATCTAGGTGAAAATTAGACCAACCAAAGGAGTTAGGTATTGTTGCCTTCACCATTTCATCAGCTCTCTTGAAACACTTGATCCCTTAGTATAAAATTTACCTAGTGTTAAGGCTGTGTCTAAATTTCCTGAGCAACATTTGGGAAGAATGGTGAACACTTCAAAATGAGATTCACAGCAGCCAGGGCCTTGCACAAGTGGTTGCCTAAGATAACCAACAGGAGGATGAGGAGAACAGATGTTTACTTTGAACCAATGACAGACGCACAGCTTACACATCTTCCTCACCGGCCTGAAATAACATCCTTCCCCCACAAAGAAAGAGAAAAAGCTCTCTATTCCTCTTAAAGCAGAGCTACAGGACAAAGAGCCTTTCCCAAATCTTCCTTCTTGTGCTACAATTCGATGATTAAAACAGGTCCAGGCTGAGAAAGGTCACTTAGGACAACTCCTGGAACACAGTGGTGAAACCGTAGCCAGCTCTAATGACTTTAGCCACTCTCCTCAAGCTGTGTTCTGGAACAGCTGCTCCAAACTTCCAGTTCCACAAACAAGAACTTTGGAGACTTTTAGGGGAAAGGCAGGCTTCCTAAATTGTATCTTCTTTCCTTCCTCCCAATTTTTAGGAAGCCTGGTGGCTACAGAATGAATTTAGTGTGACCCAATGGGTCGTGGCTGGTTGTCCAACACCTTCACAGCAGAAGGGTACCTTTCACTAAGTCCCTCAAACCTGCAGGTCCCTAAATGCTGTGCAGCACACAGGGAACATCACCCCTGCTGAGGCTGCTTCCCTTCCTACCTCAGCTCCCCTCTGCTACGTGCCAGGGAATGACTTTCCCCAGGTCACCCGGCTTACGTAAGCCCTAAGGAAGCTTTTCCATGGCGAGGCCACGGGTGGTTTGCTGTTCAGCAGCAGGATGCTTTAAGTAGACAAAACCAGAGGGAAACAGAGGGGGAAAAAGTTATTTCCTGGCAGTGCAGCTCCTCCACCCAGTCCACTGTGCACTGATGCTTGTATGAGCAGCCAAAGGTGGCAGAGGGCTGGCACTGACTGCCCAAGTTGGTATTGCTGCCCAAAAGCTCCCTAGAATTTTTTGCTTTCCAAGGCAAACTGCAGGAAGTCCTTTGGGCAACTTTCTGTGACACTTGTGAAGTCACTGTCCCTTTTGTGCTGGCATTGCATGGTTCTGTCACCCAGCCTGTGGCTTGGTTTAGCCACCTGCAAGGTGCAATTGGGTTTGTACAGCTTCCTTCCCTTCTCCAACTGGATGGAAAAAAATCCAGGAATTTCAAATCCCTGGTGTTTAAAGAATCAAGAGAACCAGGACTACTCTAACGAAGGCCTATATTTATGCACAGCCCGTATGTTTACATCCCACTTACACACTCTGTTGACAACATCTTCACCTATGTTCAGCTCCATAATCTCCTCTCTAGAATTTCTTAACACATTTTCAAATGTTAAGAAGGTGCTAATGCATGCTAAGCAGCTTACTGGTCTCTGTTTACACAAACAATCATTTCCTTTTATTTCAAATGTTAGATTCACACTGTTCTCACGAGTTTCCACCTCTCAGGGGTGCTGAATGAAGGACCAGTTGTTTCTCTGCAGAATGGAAACCTCCAAAAGTAGGTGACTATAAAACAGTCATGTGTATTTCTTGGCTAATGGATCACTGTGTGCAAGACAAGACTGAAATGCATCTCTGCCAGAGAAAGTGTTCCTCACATACATATCTATATCTAGAATAATTCCCTAAATATCATTGGTCTTAGAGTTGGGAAGACAAACACCCAGTCTTTAGAGCAATTACAGGATTGAAATCTTCTTAGGTCAAGACCAAGGAAGAGACTTTGCTGAGAATCTGTCTCAGCAGATGTTAAAAGGAGCTTATTATTAGACCTTTTTATGAAAAGATATTAGATCTCAGAGATGCAACACTGTTTGCCACCTAGAAGTTATTAGGCACAGTAACATCTATAATTGTAATTAAAAATAATAATATAGCTAAGGTAGAAGTGACATAGCTTCAGAGAGAAAATGGTTGTCTTAGTATAACAGAAAAGGTGCTTGTGCTCTGCAAGAGTTGAAGAATCTAACCCTGGAGGCTATCTGAACTTCCCCCCAGTTTCTTAGCCATACTCTTTTCTCTTAGTTTTCTGCCATAAAAACAACATATCCTCCGAAAGTAATTAATAAGAACCAAGCCAAGGTTGCAAGTTAGCACTGGGCATGGTCACTGCTGTATCTCATTAGCAGGATGTATAAAGCTGCACGGGATCTTTTGCAATAAACTGTTGCAATATACATACCAGGCCACAAAGTTATGAAACGAAAGTAAAGTGAAAATGTAAAAACAAAACTGGACCGTGTTCTCGTGAAACAGTATTTGTACCATGTTCATGTGAAATAGTTCTAGGCTCTTTGTTCCATGCAATAGTTTTGAAATTATGAAGAGTAAAGGCAATGGCTTTTGATATCAGACCTGAGAAGCAAATTTTAACTCTCAGGATTTTTCTGTTTGAGAAGGAAAAACACAGCTCACACCAAGGAATTCAAGATATGAAAATTCTTTGCTTCACTCACCTGAACCAGTTACACTGGTTTCCAGCCAGCGTCAGATATGAAAATGTACTGAGTGCTGGAGGCTTTTTCCAATAAGTTGACAAAGCAAGCCTCTGGTGCCAGCACTCAGTCACTGTTTTCAGTCCTTTAGCATGAGGTGGAAGCTCTTGATGATCAGTGAGTGTGTTACATGCACCGTAATTAAGCAGACCCTGGCCAGCAGCACAGGGATGCCCAGCATGGGCTGCTTGTATGGTGCTCTTCTCTGCCTGCTGTCACAGCATGTTCTTGAGAGAGACCTGTTTGCAAACAAGTTGGCCAAAGGCAAATGTGCTCAGTATGGTTTTTTCAGTTAATACATCCTTCGTATTACCTTTTCTAAATTTGCATTACCACATTTCTCCCTCCCACATCACCCAGAGGAAGAAAGGGCTGGCAGCAGAATTTGCATTTCAACAGCCAGAATTTTTAGGGCATGGTATGCACCTGGATCTGAGAACCTCCCCTATATTTTAAGCAATAGTCACAAAATGGTTTCCACAAGTAAACTACAAGCCAGGTAGTAGTACACTAAGTGCTAAAGACAAAGCAACCAGAGAAAGTATTTCCCATACAGCTTCCACAATGAACATCCCAGTGTTGTAGGAGCACACAGCTTGAAACAGGACCTGTAAAGTGATTTTTCCAAAAGCTAGACCTACAACCCCCATGCTTCAGCCACAGAGAGCACAGGGATCTGCCTCTACAGAATGACTTAGTGTTGGATCCCAGCAAAAGGTATGTGAAATCGATGCTTGATTTTTTATTTTGTTTTCCTTTGGAAAAAATCATGGCAAAAGCCAGGTTGCTTTATCTACCTGGATTTGGATTTTGTATTACCCTTTTCATACAGATCTTCATTGTTGATAACAGACTGGAGTCTGCTAGTCCACGGTCACAACTGAAAGTCAGAGAAAAGACCTCTTAGCTCAGTTCAAAGGGTTATGCTGTGAAGTTCGGTAGCTGCACTAAAATTGCTCAAACTGTCATCATCTGCTGTATCAGATATGCACAAACCAATTTTTGAGCTCATACTCCGAAGTTTCTACAGCTTTACTATGCACAACAATGGTGACTTAGAAACAGTCCCCAGAAGCTTTAACCCAAACCCCCAAACCCTTACTCAAATGTCAGAAGATCAGGCCCATGGGAAAAACAGGTCAGCAGCTTTCACTAAAACAACCTCTTGCCAAAGTAACCTGAGAGTAGTTAATCTGAGACCTTTGCAAGCTTAATGGGCCATATGACAGGCAAAGAGAAAAAAAAACCCCACCAAGTGCCTGAGTCTTTGCTGGTCCATATGGTTTGAACAGAACTGGAAGCCAATAATGGAACAGGAAGGATGGTTGTGCCAAGTGTTGTTTCTCTGTGAGGTTTACAATAGAGTGTAGTGAGGGGATTTCAGTTGATGTTGCAAACAGATTAAAAATGATTAAAACTGATCTTGGCAGGACAATTTCAATGTCCTTTCTTTGTCCCTGCTCCCCAGTGTACAGCTCTGCCAGTGGTGAGTGTGCATGTGGGGCCTTGGCACCAGGAATGCAATGAATTCCTTGTCCAGCTTATGGTCTGTATTTGTCCTCAGTTTACCTCCCTCTGTAACTCAACACTTCTCCATTCCTGCCCTGCAGTTCCCCATGCATTTTAAAGAGGAAAAGCTGTTTAACAGTCTCCTGGCCAGTGATCCAGTAGAATTTCCCTTATTGCATCCAGCCCTGGTAGGATGATCACACAAAAGGAATAGAATTATATCTGTTATTGATTATACTTTCTGTGACAAATAAGCATCTTGACAGGAACATAAATGGAAGTTACTTGAATAACAAAGACAGCAGAGCTCATACTCTTTCTCCCCTGTGTGCACTGAAACAAGAGGAGTAAACTTGCAGCACCCCACATAAGAGATCTCAAAGAGAATGTAAAGCAATCCCTTGGTTTTGCTCTTTGGATCCTTTCAGGCAGAGGAGAGCAAGGCTTTCTGGGATGAGCCAAGGCTGCATTACTCACCAAAGGCACCTAAACTTTGCCAACAAATGCTTCGTGTTTCTGCAGAAAATTTTCACAGCAGAGCATTCCCAGAAAGGTGATGGGCAGAGATGAGGCTTTGATAACTTTGGATTAGGTAGATGATCACTTGACAAGGTCACTTGACAAGGACACACACACACATGACAGACTGCACTGGCAAGTGTCCTGGGCTCCAAAAATTCTGGCAGGTACTTTCTTATCCTTCTGGAGAAGTTCTAGGCTGCAGATCTGGCTTAGCACTCAGTAAATCAGACTTCCCCTCCAACTTTGAAACTAGCCTTGCTGAGTGATAATCGTGCCAATTTCACTACCGTATCCCTTTCCACCTCCCCCATGGAAAAGGCTATTGTGATACATCAGTCTCTTTTAAAATGCTCTATTAATGAATCCCTAAAAAAAAAAAAAAAAAAAAAAAAATCATAGAAAACATTTGCTGTTTCCAAGCACAGCTCAGCAATAACTTCTTGGACCTCCTTCTCCTTCTGACGACAGAAATCGTTGTCAGATTTACACAGCTGGCCAAGACCTCAGACCTGATAATTTGTCACCTGCCCAGTACTGCTTGTCACATCCTGCCGGTGCTCCATCCTATGTGGTTCCTTTCCCTATAAATTACATGCCTTCAGCTACCTGCAGGTACTTAAACGGTACCTTTCTTCTAAGCAGTTAAAGGCACCTTAAGGGTGCACTATCAGTTTCTCTCTTTTTGCATGAAAGACTTTATTTAGTCCACATCCTAGGAAAACGGCATGCCTGTATCATAGCTAACATAGCTGCTAAATGGAAAGGATGAAGGGTGGTCAAATGACAGACAGAAGGTGTTGGAATCCAGAAAGCAGAGAATATCTCCCTGCCTGTTTTGAAGGATTATATCCCCCTGGACAACACTGTCTTTGACCTTTGCCCATGGAGAAAACTACCTACCCTTTGGGAAGAGTTGGAATCTACACTGGTGTGAACTAGGTGATAGAATGTTATGTAAGATTATCACAAGGCGAAAATTTAGGGTCTTTGGGTTTGTTAATATAGTAAATAGATAAAAGGTAAAAAACTTCAAAATGGAGGATTGTTGTTTTTCTCCAGGCCTTCTTCTTCTTCTCCTTTTATTACTCCATATTCTGCAGTAGAAGTAGTTCAAGGTGATTGGATAAAGAATTCCACAGTTCCTGTGTACGTGACAAAGTGAGTTATGGAACATTGGTGGAAAAGTGAAAATATCTTTCCTTTTACGTTTTCATTGGATAATTTACCTTTAAAAATACTGTCTAATCTTGATAATGCAGGCTTCTCCTGCATTCTCTGCTCTGTGCTGTGTCTGGGTCACATTAAGTGACTCTATTTCTCTGATAAGACTCAATAAAGAGCTATCTGAAAGCAGAGACTGCTGAAGTTCCCGTTCGTCTCCTGAATTCCTGGCAAAGACGCTAAAACTCTCCCCCATCCGGGGAGGCATTAATTAAGGCACGGAAAGTGTCAGAAGTTGTGCCTGTTGAGTGACGTGCCAGACATCGGGTGGGGTCGGTGTCTGCTTACAGAAGTTTGCAAGCTGTATGCAAGTTTCCTGGTAGATTATAACCCCACCGAACTATATTTGACTTTCCTCACGAGGCCTTTCAGGCCTTCCTTCATGTTCCTGGAGTTATGGGGAAATTATTATGGACTTGATTCAGTAAAAGATTTAAGATGGGTCTGCAACACAGATGGCAGCATATAGTACATGATACTTGATAAAAACAGGGCTTGATACTTGTCAACAATACTTGATATAAACTATAAACTTGATCAAAGACTTGATATAAACTTCATATAAATCTCAAAACTGCATCTTGTACAATTGCAGTATGGTTGGTAGTACTTGTGACAAGGCTGCATCAGCTTTCTTGGATGGAATCCATCCTGTCTTTGTGCACCTCAGCTTAAAATTTTTTGTTTGTTGGGTTTTTTGTTGTTTTTTTTTTTTTTTCATGAGATGCTTTTTGCTAAGCTAGAGATGATGTAGTGGAGAAATTCCACTATCTGTTAGAAGCAGCCCAAGAAGACACAGATACTGAAAAAGGCTGGGTGTATGGGGGAAGGAGAGTCCAATGTTGGGAACAAATTTGGTATTGTGTACTGAGGGAATTGCAATATATTTAAAAACATCGATGTAAGTTGAGATAGGGAAGGATTTACCTGGATTTACCAGTTTATCACAGTACAAGCAATCAGAATCTGTGATTCAGCTTCCCTAGCAAGGGCTGTGTAAAGCTCTAGAGAAGCCCCATCTGAAGGAGTAGTTGCAGGACTGGTTGGGGAGCATTTGTAGCACCTGTGTCATGAGAGGAAGCTAGAGGAGCTCAGCTCCCCGAGTGCCAGAGAATGGGCGATAAAGGGAATAAAGCTCAGCACTCAGAATATTGTCAGTGTTATATAGGAGATACTAACGTCAAAGGACACAAAGCAGAGGAGCAGATGGTTATGAACTGGCCATTTTACGAGAGAAATAAGACTCTTCCTGACTATTCAAGAAATGTGGTTCAGGAACAGCCTTCTAGTGACAGTTTAGGGATAAAAAAACATTTTTAAACAGAGCTGATGTCTACCAGCAAAATTGAGCTTAGCCCTGAAAAACCTATTGATGCGATAATGTTCTGAAAATCCCCTGCTTGCCTGCCATTTAACTGGCTCTGTTAAACTTCTGTAGATGTCCAGAAATGTCACTCTCTGAACACCTCAGTGTCCATTTTCCAAAACATGGATTAGGAAATGGTACTCTCCCACACTTGAGGTCTGAGTAAATAGCATGAGAGCACACATGAAGAGATTACAATTTACAGCAGAGCCGGGCCTTTCCTTTAGAAGGGAATGGAAAAATTCCAGGAGCCATGATCACACTTTTAATGAAATAAGACTCTTCTAGGAAGATGAGGTTTCATCTCCCTTTTCATCGTCTTCCTTCCCTGTGAACTGAAAGGGGTTCAATCTCACACCTTCCTTTTCCCTAAATGAAGGGAAACACCTAAAAGACAGGCAGCATTGGGAGGAGGACACTCCCTGCTCTGCTCATTGAAATGGTGAATGGATGAATCTAAATGGCCCAACAAGACGGAAGTGGCTAGAGAGCTAAATTAGAAGTGGGAAAACTGGAAATATGGCCTAGGGCTTGTGGTGCTCACTTAGAGGCAGAATTATGGCTTCGAGACCACTCAGATTGAAAAAGAGCTTGAATTCTGCTCTCTTCATGGCATGCTTTCCATAAGTAAAAAGTCTCACAACATAACCTTCTCCTAGGTGTATTTGGAAAGCATGAACACCTCTTGGACTCTTTTGAAATGTTATAACATCCCATTGTTATGATGTAATACTGCATGCAGGTATCTAAAGAGGATTTCTGCAGTCCTGAGTGAGGCAATTAAATCCTGGGGGATTTCAGACATGCTGTTCTCTGTTTTATTTTCATAGTCCAGCTCTGGGGAGCTCCCTGCTGGGCAAGGTGATTGCTGGGAACTCCCTTCCGAGCTACTCAATCTCTACCAGCATTGCAGGGTGAGCCTAACGGAAACTCTGGGGTTTGTGGCGACTGGAGTCACATACAAATGCCAGTTCCTCTTACAAATTTTAGAGGAAACCTGCCCCTTTTACAGGATGCTAAACCCTACCTGGATGTGTTCAGATGCATTTAAGAGGACTTGAGCAGAAAATAATTTAGAGAATATCTCTGGCCTGCAATGCAGCACTACACAGAAATATCTCAACTATTGCTTACAAAAATAAGCCTGCAGAGCTGAAAGCATGAGGTCTTCAGACAAAGATTATGAGACCTCCAGAAGTCCACCAGTATCTGGCACTTGGTTTTGATGCATCAGTCAGCTGGTACTACTGAAACTCTGTCAGATGATGCTGTTCTAGACTTCAGATGGCATTTCGCTGCTTTCCTTGAACTTCTGTCTGTAAAATGTTGGTAAAACACGAACACAGAAATGTTTGCAGATTGAAATTGCAACCTGAAAGCAGATTATTCTATAATCTTCCCGTTAGAAGCCTAGTGTTATTATCATCATGAATTTTCTCCTCTTTAAGTTTCAGGAGCATTAAACAGAGAAGACCATGTAATACGAACGCTTGCACACGCTGGCGCAGTGGATTCCTTTGAGTTGTGGATAATCGGGGTAATTGCTAAGCCCGCATCTCCCACGGCGCGCATGGGCTGCGGAAGCGGTGCCGCCTCCCGCTGCCCCGCCGTGCCTGGCAGATCCCAAATCCCTTTCCTACCTGCGGATCACAGCGCGCGTTCCGCCCGCCCGGCTGCCGGCACCCCAGCTCACCGACCCGGACCCGCTGTGCCCCACTGACCCCGGACCCCACTGTGCCTCACCGACCCGGACCCGCTGTGCCCCACTGACCCCGGACCCACGGTGCCCCACCGACCCGGACCCACGGTGCCCCACTGACCCCAGACCCCACTGTGCCTCACTGACCCCGGACCCACTGCGCCTCAGTGACCCCGGACCCCATTGTTCCTCAGTGACCCCAGACCCCACGGTGCCTCACTGACCCCAGACCCCATTGTGCCTCACTGACGCCAGACCCCACTGCATCTCACGAACTCCGGACCCCCCGCGCGCCGTGCGGCTTTGGAAGCGCGGTGGGCCGGCCGTGCCCCTCTGGACCGCTTCGCTCGGGGCAGGGACTCGGAGACAGACGGGGCTGGGGGACCGCCGGAGGCCGCCCGAGGCAAGGGGACCGAAGGGGCTGAGTGGACCAGCAGGTCTGAGGGGACCGAGGGGAACGAGCGACGCAGGACTCGGGGCGCGGATCGCACCCGCCGGGAGCGCGCCCTGCGCCGGGCGGGGACGAGAGGAGGCGGGGCCTCATTTGCATGTGCCCTCTGGTTGGCTGGGGCGCCTTGTGCCACCGAGCGGCGGCGCGGGATTGGCTGCGGCGCGGCCGGCGGCGGGGGCGCGGCCGCCGTGTAACGCGCAGGGCGGCCCC
>VZTI01001839.1:713735-724873 GCA_013397865.1 Struthidea cinerea | reverse complement strand
GCCGCGGGTCCCTCAGGCCGGGCGGGGTCGGGCTGGCTCCGGTTCTCTGCTTCGCTTTGCCCCTAAAACGTGTGCCCGTGGGTGGAATTAAATCCGAACGCGGTCCGTGGCGCAGGGAATGGTCTTGGCGATGCCCGATGCGATTCCCACCCCTGCGTAGCCGAAAGGTCGGAGTTGCTCCCGTGTGTGTCCCTCTGAGGGGCTGCTCTCACCGCCCCTGTCCAAAGTCCAGGAATTAACTGGGAGAGCGGGAGGCAGCTGAGCCCTAACACCCTCCAAAGCAGGTCGGCCAGCCCTGTCATCAGCTGTAAACAAAGTGTTTGCGCTTCGTTGGGAAATAGAGCATCTCCCTGCACGTGAAGTGCTGCATAGCTTTATCTTGCTTCCTCCAAAGCTGCTCCTTTCTGGGGTAAGGCTAAGAGAGTTAAGGTCAGGGCTTAGGTTAGCTTTAACGTGCTTTTCCTCTTTAATCTGGATACGGTGTATGTTGCAAAGGTCGCTCAGGTGTATGATGAGAAACAGTGGATTGATTAAAATCACTGATTTTAATTGCCATTTAAATAATAGAGGTAATCTCGTGTTGTATTTATGCCGGATAAAAGATTGTAGTTTGCAACTAAATATAGTGTGCTTTGTGAAATACACACTTATTTTCTAGCAGTGAGAAAAATGCACCTTACCTTTGCGTATTTAGGGCTCATGAATATACATTTCTCTAATGAATTAAACTTGATAAAAGCTATCAAAATATCAAGGTGTTTAGGATAGCGACTAGATTGCAGTTTGAAAAAACTGTATGAAATATCTGGAAATCTGCAAGTGGTTTTCTCTTTATACTAAAGAAATCCACTGAGTAAAGCTTGTCTAGTTTATGACTCCACACTGATTGTTTTTGCTAGCAGTACCCTTGCCTGGTTTAGAACTAGAGGATTTTGTAAATTCAGATTTCGTCGTAAAAGAGGAGGAGAACAATGAGTACCTCTTTTGACTTTGGAGAGGTTTGTGGGTTTTGCTTTTAAATTCCTGAGGGAAAAAATCCACTGACTAAAACAAGCAGAAGTTCTCTGTAAGTACAGGAGAGGAGTGCTGTGGAATGCTTGTCCCTGCTGCTTTAGCCACTGAGCTCTAGCACATAAGCTTAATTTCTTCAGAGCTTTAGCAGTGAACTTGTGCTACTTAATTTAATTTTGCTGTAATGTCCAAATATGACACACTTTGAGTTATTATGACCCCGATATCAGCTTTTAAAACAAATCATATTTTTCCCTAATAGCTGTTATTTTTAGAACATACGTAGTTTTAAGTCTTAAGTCGTTGTAAATGATTTGAGAAGGAAGCTGTCTTAAATATTTGAAGCACTCTTAAGCCCAGAAAATGTATATTGTTTATTTGGCAGTATGAGTTAATAGCAGCTTTTAAATCTTTTAGCACTTTAATAATTAAGAGTTGTATATTTCAAATTATTACCTTTCCCAATTAATACCAATCTGAGATTTTTGATTTTCTCTAACTAATAGAATATGTGTGCGGTCACTGTCCAAGGTAGCAGATTCCATGGGCAAGTGTGTTTCTACTGGGAAAAAAGAAAAAAAAGCATCACTTGGGAACGTTAGAAGACAATTCAAAACCACCCACATTCTAAAATCTGTGAATTGCTGTAAATTGACAAAACTAATAAGGTATTCCCATGCTAATTCTCTGAGTTTCTAGCTGTGGGATTTTGTGTGCTTGTGTGAAAGGAGAGGATGGTAAATAAGCTCTAAAGAAACACTGTTTTATAAATAGGATGTATTTTGTGATTTTGTATCATATGCCTCTCTTATTCTGATGCACTTTAATGTGCAGTGTTTGTTGTTCCTGCATTGGAAGGTGTAAGTAAGTCCCGTATTTTTTTTTCACAGTTGCATTTTACAGTGAGTAGACAGAGCCCAGCTCTTCCCAGAGATGAGCAGAAGGATGAGAGGCAGCAGGCACAAGCAGGAACCTGGTAAATTCAGATGAGGTGTAAGGAAAAAACAGTTGCCATGAGGGTGGTAAAATAATGGAACAGGTTCCCAGAGAGGTTGTGGGATCTCCATCCTTGGAGGTGTTTGGGGCTTGGCAGGACCCAGCCCTGAACTGGTCTGTGTGCTGGTGCACACAAAACTGGGTGTGCACATCTGTGAGCAGGGGTTGTGGCTGGAATTGAAGAGCATATTTTGTTTTTCACAGCCTTGTAGCCAGATGTTTTAAGTGAAGGGTTTTCTCTGTGTTTCAGATTACCTGCTGGATAGGTAGAGAGTCTGTGGAACTTCAAATGTAGATAAATATAATCATTAGCCATTGAATGGGGAAGAAAAAGTGTACTTTTATGGGCTGACAAAGAGGTTTCTCCCATTAGGTTTGGGGGAGGTTGGGAAGCTTAGCTTAGCCATGAGTGTTGATTTGAGGATGAAGTGCATTCCAGGCTATTCCAAACTGGAATGTTAAAATTGCACTCCTTGGATTTCCTGGAGATCTGGTATTTTGCAGGGGCTGTGGTCATCCATTGCAGTGGGGCACTTAAAGAGAGCAGGTTTAGTGAAGGCTGCAAATACAATGTCAGGTTTTACTCTGTGGAGTAAACTTCTCAGGTTTTACTCTGCGAAACAAATCAATAGTTAACGAACAATTAAAAATAGTAATACAGAACTATAACAAGAAACAGTTCACATTTATTAGGAAGATTAATTTCTTTAGGTCTTCTTTGTTTGAAAAATAAAACAGATGGACCAAGGTCTGCCTAAAATCCCAGTTTGGCTTGAGCTCTAGCCCTTGGTCCCTTTTGGAGAAGTTCCTATTTTGGAATACACCAGCCTAAGAGGTAACTGTATTTTAGTCCTGTTGGAAGAGGAAGGGAGGAGGAAAAAAAGTTGAACTACTTTGAAGTCTGTTGAATTAATAACAAAAACATTTTTAAATTTTCAGTGTTTTAATATCACATACTCTTAGCTAGAACTTTTTTTTTTCCCCTTTGATTTGGAGCCATTCTTGAGTTTAAAATAGGTTACAATAAACAAAATATGTCAGCTTTTCTTTTTTTTCCTGTGAACTACTTCAAGCGTTGAAATTCTTGTATGTGGAGACGATGGGTAAACTACTAAATCAAATTGCATGTATTTGTTTGCTGTTAGGTTGTATTTTAGAACAAGCAAGTGACTTGCTTGGTGCATAAGCTTTCAAAACTATACTTATTTTGGAAAAGGTAATTATTGTGTATGCTTGAAGACTTCCTGGCCAGAGCTCTGGTAGTTCAGTATTTTGGACTCCTGCAACATGGCTATCTTTAGAAAGTTTAGAAGATTGAGCATTGCTAAATAAAAAAAGGGAGGTGGTAACGAATATCTGGATGCATGAAAAATTAGAACTGCCTCATTCTGCTTTTGGAAGTAACTTTGTCACTCGTCAGAATGTGACTTGTGCAATTTTTTTATTTGTGTGTAAAATATGTGTTACTAAGATAAACATATATTTGACCATGAACAGTGAGCTGTGTCTAAATTGTTTGCTGTCTTCTAGGGTGGGAGGTGGGGTCAGGCTATTGGTGTCAGTGGATTTGTGGCCCAAGATTTCCCTCTGTGAGGATGGAATGAAAGAATTGAAGTGGTAAAAATGGAGTGTGTCTGATACCTCAGATTTTTTAGAAATGCTCTTTTGGACATAGACTCTTGGTTGAGAATGATAAATGTTTAGTTACTGCTATTTGAGGGGGGGAATAACCTTGTAGAAAGGTAATATTTTTGGAAATTAATCTGAGCTCAAAGGCTTAAGCAGAGTTGTTGCCAGTGCAGTGCTCACATTTAACCTGATAAATTGAATTTTATCTGTTTTAGTAAGCTCAAGTATGTAAGTTCTGAAAATATTTTTAGAAGACCTTGTAGCCTATCACTCAGGTTGATAAGGTGTTACTTTGACCTTCCCCCCCTTTCCTCTACCAAGCTGACAAGCAATTTCCTCAAAGTGTGCCCTGGAAAAATGTGACATTCTAAGTTCAAACAAAACATTGCAGGTGGATGAGCTGCTGTTCCTCCTGTGACTAAATGCTGAAAGGATTTTAGTGTTCTTCAGGAACTGTTCTGTCTTCTGCAGTGGTTTGAAGTTCCCAGATATAGATTTAACTGGAGAAAAAATTACGATGTGTCTGTTACTGTGAAAATGCACCTATTTAGGTGGAGACCTGTGTGATGCATTATGGATCTCCTCCACATTCCTTTCCCACTGGTATGGAAACTTCCTTCCTGGCATTCCCACCACATCACACTTCATGCTCCCTTTGGTGTGTTTATGTATCAATGAGGAGAAATGGTGCCCTGAAACCTTGAGTTTGGTTCATCTTTTTTTTTCCCCTCAAAGAATGTGTTTATGGGGTGAATAATTCCTAATGCAAGCATCTCACAGGGGTATTTTAGACTTAGAATCTACATCTTAACAACATATAAGTAGCTTAATCTTTGCCAGGAGTTCTTTTTGAAAGTCTAAAATGATTTCTTTGTCTCTCAGAAAACTCCTAAACTCCTTAAACATGTTGGACAGTTACTTAATCTGTTAAAAAGCTCTTGAATTTTCATTGTAGCAGTAAGAGAGATAAGTTGGAGCTCTAGATAGGCTTTAATAGTCCAAATGTGGGTTGTTTTTTTTGACATATCTTCTGCTGTTAGATGCAATGCGTTTTCTTTTCAGCTCAGGCTTGTGCAGATGTTCTGGCATTAGCCAAAGAAGCTAGAAAGAGAAATCTTGGTCCTCTTCATCCTTCCTTTAATGTGATAAAGATAATAAGAGATGGGCTGATGAGAAATCTTCCAGAAAACACGCACCAGTTGTCATCGGGCAGACTGTGTATCTCACTAACCAGAGTATCAGATGGTAAAAACGCCTTGATATCTAATTTTAACTCAAAAGAAGAAGTTATACAGGTATGTTTCTTTTTGGCAACTTTTAAAAGTTTCTGTAATCCTAGGTCCCTTTAACATCATCTGTTGGATTTCTACTTCAGCATTTCAGGTATTGAGACTCTGACAATGTTTTAAAGAGGAATTCAAGCTTTTTTACACCAGATTCACGTACTGGTTTTCCCAGTCTATGTGTCTGTGAACTGCTTTAGGGAGGAGGTGCGAGGGATCAGTCATAAAAAGGGATAAATGCCTTTAAAGTGCAGTGGATCTAATGAAACGATATCCTTCGTGAACAAGAATTTAAGGTCATTCTTATAAAAGCAATGATCAAGAAATGGTCAAAAATAACTTTTAAAAACTCGTAATGTCAATTACAAAGCTAATTTCATATGATCCCAGGATGGTGATATTTCTGTCCCCAGTCATTATTACTTTGATTACTCAGAAAATGTACAGCTTGAGTGAATGATCATAATCTTTTCCTTGCTGATCACCATTTCTAGAAATGGTCTTTTAGTGAGTCTTACAATTTTTTTTAGATGGAGTATGATTAAAAAATATGTGGAATACACTCATCCTGTTTAAAACAATGCTTGATCATACCCTCTTTTCCCCCCATTTTTTGTTCAAGTGTTCTCACTGGGGTTTTTTTTCATTGCTTGGCTGTTTTTGCTAATATCTAAAAAAAAAATAAAGATAAATATTAATATCAGTAATGGAACAGTTAACATTTAATTTATATGGTCTCCTTTTCTTACAGGCTTTAATCTGTAGTTCATTTGTCCCTATTTATTGTGGCCTCATTCCACCATCATTTAGAGGTGTGGTAAGTCTCTATTGTTAAGATCTAAAAATAATTCTAGCTATTCTGAAAATACTAAGAGAGAATGCATGTGGGTTTTTTTGTTATCCTACTGTAAAATAAATACCTTTATCGTAGCTTCTAGTGCTGTAGCTGTAACAACTTTCCAAAAAAATAAAGAAACACTAAATGTGTGTAAGATATTATGTGTATCTTAACACACACATATTGTCTCTCTCTCCCCCCTTTCCCCCCTAAGATGCATTAATAAAAGAAGAAGGTATTATAAAATAACGAATATTTAACTTATGGATAAATATTTATTGAAGGAAGTGATGCTCTTTCACCTGCACAAATTTACAGGAAGAATCACCTATAATTGTTCCCCCAAAACAAAAATCTTGTAGTATAGTTTATTGTGTATCTTCGCATTCTGGCTGTGGGTAGATCTGCCTTACAACTGGATTAAAGTTCTGTGTTCAGGTAGGTGTAAACAAAGCTTTTTAATGCCTTCTGGCACTTGAATTCAGTGTAAGAAAGCTTACTTTTTAGAGGTAAAATGTCAGTATATTAATATGTTCTATTGCTTCTCAGGAACTGCTGGTTACAAAACCTCTTAATACTTCATGGCTATACTGGGCTCTCTAAAATCCCCTGTTAAAGAGACAAAAACTGCAGGAAAGTTGGCATGGTTTGTTGTAGGTGTTTTAATTACAGGTCTGGAAGCAGATCTGCATTTCAAATCAAGGCGGTGACGTTGGTGGCTTTTTGTTACCCTGTTCTATTCACTTGCATTTGCTTTCCTGCCAACTGTGGTGCTCCCTGCACAAGGAGAAGGGAAGGAAGAAAGAAAACTTTAAACATCTTTAACAGTGGTTGATTACACCCTGTTCTCAAGGCAATTTGCAAGTATTAAAAGGTCAAGAATAGATGTGAAATGTATTTTTTTTTTTCTGCATGCTGAAATTTTAGCAAAAGTGATTAGAACTGTGTAGGGATTTTCTTTATCTGTACTTCTAAACCTTGTATGTCTCCTTAAACTCTTCCAGATTAAAGGTGTTATGAAAACAGGACGTTGGACTGAATCCAAGGTTTAGGTGGATCCAGGCTAATCTGGCTGTTCAGTTCTTGTCACCAGACAACAATGTTATTTTAAAAGGCTTAGTTCAGAGTACAAAAACATACAAGTGATGCTTTATTTGGTCATATTTTGAGGAAAGGAAGGAATTCTATCCTTTTAGCCTTTGCAGTTATTTTGATACAATTTTTAGGCTTTGGAGGCATTTTTGGATGTAACTTGGTAAGAATACCACAGTTGCATGTGCTTGGCATAACTCCTGTAGGCTTAAGCACAATAGAATGTCAAGTATGTAAATTTTGTGGCATCTTGCTGCTTACTGGCTTGGCATTCCTGCATGTATACTGTAAAACAAAGGCTGAAGGATAACATTTAATAGGTGTATCTAACTGCCAATTCAAAAGCTTTTGGGTGTGGTGGCTTTTGTTTGGGTTGTTTACTCCTTTCAAACACAGCAGTGGTTTTAGATTTAAAAAATGACTTGGAGGCACAGCTGAGCAGATACTCCAGATCATGGAAATCATTTAGAACAGTGGAACAGTGATTCAGATATGTACTTCCAACTTTTAATAATTTCATGAGAATGGTCCTCCTTTGCCAGACCTGTTGTATTGTACTTGATACTTCCACAAAGGACTTGGGGATTTCACTTGTACTTTGGTGATTGCATGACACACCTAAAGTTTGGCAGGAGCTACATGCTGCTGGGTCCAGAGAGTGTCCTGGGAAGCTGACAGGCCATGAGCTGTCCTCTTCCTAATTCCTAATGTGTTTCTCAGAATGGTCAGGGCCTGAGTATCAGGGCAGCTGAAATTGATAATCTAGGTTGCTCCTGCTCAAATCACTTCTCTGTTACATTTGTGTTTGACAAGGACGTGCAGTTTAGGTCTGCTGAGCTGTTAGGAAGGAGGAAAATGCAGCCTCTGAGCCAGCAACGCTGGTGGTGTGGGAACAAACCAGTTCCCTGGGGCCCCACTGGAAAGCTGGCTGCTGTGAGCAAGTGGAGGGGCTGTCTGTAGCCACTGCAGCTGCTGCACTAGACAGCAGTTACCCCAAAAGAGAGCACTTTGGGGCTTGGATCTTCAGATGTCTGAGGTGGTAATGCACTAAAAGTGCAGAAATTGGCCATTCAGTGGGAAGGTGACAAAAGCATAACCTGGAACTTGCACACAAAGCACAACAGATGCCTGTGACCATTGGCAAAGTTTCTGAAGCACTGTCAATTTTAACTCGTGCTTTCCTTATGTCCAAATCTTTTTTGATGCTTTTCTATCAAATTCTAATTATGACGAGTACTTTCAAGTTAGAATGGTTTAGTATCTCGGAACCTGAACTTTGAAGCGTAGAGCTGCTCTTCTCTGAGCGTTTCTCTGAGTAGGATTGTCATCTTTAAAATGCCATAAGAAAAAACATACAGCAAAATCCCAAACGGAATATTCTTGGGCTGTCTATGGAACTATAGGTAGGAATGTTTATTGGCATTAGAGAACAGATCATGCCACTCAAAATGTTTAGCCTGGGAGCACAGGCACAGGCTGTTCTGTTACAGCCTTAAGTGCTGTTTCATTCTTGCACGGGGACTCTGCTGGTCAATTTTCAGCCTTTCAGACGTGTTGTTTCTGTTCGTTTTTGTAGCGCTACGTGGACGGAGGAATCAGTGACAACTTGCCTCACTATGAGTGTAAGAACACCATCACAGTGTCCCCTTTTGCTGGGGAGTGTGACATCTGTCCCAAGGGGAGATCAGCCAACTTCCATGAGATGAACGTGACCAACACCAGCATTCAGTTCAGCCTGGGGAACCTTTATCGCTTAACACAAGCACTCTTTCCACCAGAACCCAAGGTCAGCCCCTGCCTTCCTTTGGTTCAGCTGTCCACATGAAAGCTTTTGCAGAAAGTTACAGTGTCTTAGCATTTCATCCAGTCACATAAACTTCTCTGGTGATGTAACTTGTTTCTATTTTTTCATGTTTTGTCTGCGTCCTCCTTGGTTTTAGTTTCTCTTGGACTAAAAATGCATATCCTGCTATTGGCTTTCAGTGTTTATTTGGGAATTATCACAGGATTCTATCATAAAATCAACACTGGGAAATTAACAACTGTCAGCTTGTGGTCCTTTCATGTTTACCTGCTAAGAAATTAGAAGAAGTTCTAAAGCTTCATGGTTTTGTTAAAGTCTTAATTAATACTTGGCACAGGTAAGTTGCCTTTAAACTTTGCTCAGTGCTGTTCGTTGCAGATCTGAAGAGGGAAATGCTCTTGAATTGCTGTTGTGGAAGTTGGAAAAATTAAAAAACAAAAGCAGACCTTTTCAATTGGCTTGGGATATACTACAGCAAAGAAGCAATTTTTCTGACTGCTACAGATATATTTTAACTGAGGGCATTTTGACCACTTCAAGACAAGTTTTAAATTTTACTTATGAAGGTTTGGGCTTTTTCTGGGGTTTTTTTTTTACTAGTACCCCTGTGTAGGTGAGCTGGTATTGCATCTTGTAAAAGATACTTTCATAGGGAAGGTAAGTGTGAGCCTGAGCATCAGAATTGCACAGCTGATCTTTCAAAGCTTTGGGAAGTGAGAAGCACTGGGAGGGAAGGAGGGGAATTGGCATACTCCAAACAACTCTGTTTCATTGCTGCTAGCAGCTTCTGAAGGGCTAATCAAGGAAAGAAGAGGGGAGGGAAGTCTTGCAAACTGTTTCCGTGCGGTGAATAATTCAGTGCATCTGTAACAGCTGAAAGATAAGTTAATGTACATGATCATGTATGCATCATCACAGTAGCCATATTAACCTGAATCTGTTGAATTCCAGCAATTGTTAAGGTGATTATTTTCTTACAAGAGTGGAAGGTGGGTGAAAGTGGCTTTTCATTCTACAAAACTGATGATCTCGAGACTCATTTTATTTGTCTGATTCATTTACTCTGTATTTGCAGGTACTTGGGGAGATCTGTGAGCAAGGATATTTGGATGCTCTTAAATTCTTGAAGGAGAATGGTATGTTAAACTTCTAGATAATTATTGGTGATATGGTCTTAACCTGAATTTAAAAAACAAACAAAAAAACCCCAGATCAAAACAAACAAAAAGGGTGAGGGGGTTGTGTGTAGCTAAGAAGGGGGTTGGTCTTTGAGGCTTTTGGAGGGATCATGATAGTTTAGTTCTTGTAGAAATGCCATAGGTATGGTAACTGTTTGCCTGAGGTAAGTTGTGCTACCATACAAACATTGAACTTTTGGAGTTTTTGTCAAACCTGTGTGAAATAAACGTGAAGTGAAATTTCCAAAGAATCCCAGTTCCAGGCAAATCGTATTATTACTTGGCTTTGTGTTAATTGTGAAGGATGGGAATAGGCTACTGCTTCCCACTCCTCTGAAACCTGTATCTTCTGTTGCCTCCTCTCTGCTGTCATCCTAGTGACTTTCTGGTGGTCCAGAAGTGGGAGCTGGCTAACAACAATAAAAACTCAGTCACAGACGAACCTTGGTCTGTATGAGGAAAGACTTTAGAAGAAGACAGCTTATAATAGAGCAGTTGTTATCACCTGGATAATTTTAGGAACAAGCATTACGAGTTCTGCTGCTCTCCTAGAATTCTAATAACATGTTTTATATTGATAAATATTATTGCTCTGCAAGCTTTGAGACAAACAAGTTGAAGACAGTAACTTGATATTGGGATGAAGTTAACCATGTGTTAAATATGCCTAGGTCCTGTAGACTTTGGGTGCAGAAACAAATTGGTACAGGGTCAGATCAGAGGAATGGGAATGGAAATGGGACTTGTGCACTATTACAGATAGTAACAGCTGCAGGATGTAATGCAGTCATTCATGTACTCTGCTGATGCCTGGTTACTGAATATTCAAGTTTTCTTGAAACGCTTCTCTTCATTGAAGAACATCACAGTTCTGCTTAAGAGCTTGATTTTCTATAATATTATTATTGTTATTATTATTTAATGAGAGTATCCTGCTTTATAGCTTTTACCAGATGATTAAAGCACAAGCTCTGCAAAGAGCCCCTGGTTTGTGGGTGTCTGTGCTGAGCTGGGTTTTGTTGCTGTCCTGCACCCACAGGTTTCCTGTGTGCATGTTTCCATCTGACACTAATATCTGACATTCCTTGCAGTTCTTTCTTGGTCTCTCTGCCCCACGTCCTCTCTGTATTACACCATTGTCCTCCTTTTCGCACTGCTAATCCTGTGATCAACTTTGTTTTTATTCTGTCACAGGATTGTTTTGCGTCAAGCTTAATCAACGATAATTACAAAGTTTCCAAGGTCATTCATTATGCATCACCTTTCTTATTAAGTTATTTCAATTGTAGGAATTAATTCCACCCCCC
>VZTI01001839.1:683800-706262 GCA_013397865.1 Struthidea cinerea | reverse complement strand
CGCCAGGGCCCTGGGGATCCGCCGGGGCGGGACCCGCCGGCGGTGGGACCCGGGCATCCGCCCCGGGGCCGCCCGAAGGTCGCACGGCCGCGCGCTCCCCACCACGACCTTAGGGCCGGGCACAGCGCGGCCGGGAGCGGGGCCGTGTCCGGGATCGGGGCCGTGTCCGTGATCGGGGGCCGTGCCCGTGATCGGGGGCCGTGTCCGGGATCGGGGGCCGTGCCCGTGATCGGGGGCCGTGTCCGTGATCGGGGGCCGTGTCCCGCCTCAGCCGCTCCGCGGCCCCGAGAACGGAGCTTCCGGCACAGCCGGGCCGGGACAGGGAGAAGCGGTCGGAGCCCGTCCCGGTGCTCGGAGACGCCTTTCCTTCCCAGCTCATTTCTGGGTCTTTTATGGAATCATAGATACTGACGGCTTGGAAGGGACATTTAAGATCATCTGGTCACACGTCCCGCCTGCCATGGGCAGGGACACCTTCCACTATCCCACGCTGCTCCAAGCCCCGTCCAACCTGGCCTTGACGCTTCCAGGGATGGGGCAGCCACAGCTTCTCTGGGCAACCTGTGCCAGGGCCTCCCCACCCTCACAACGGAGAAAAAAATCTTATTCAGTAAAAAACTTCTTCCTATTAGAACACCTGGGCCTTTTTCAGGTCTTTCCCGAGGCTTTCCCATAGCTGACCTCCCCGGGGTGGGGGATGTAGGCTGGCAAGAACGAGACTGGGGAAATGAAAACAGAAAAATAAAAACCCCACTCAAACCAAACAAAACAAAACCCAAAACCAAGCAGCTGGAAAAGCACAATGCAAAGTGAAGCTGCCCCTGGTGAGAAGCGGAGGCTGGAGAGTTGCGTTGCTTGGAGAGGGCTGTGAGGCCTCACATGTCTGAAATCATGGTGAACAGATACACAAATCAGTGCTTGAAGAAGAAGCTTAAAGGTCCAAGTGTTCCGTTTTAAAGCTGAAGAACAGCTGCAGGGAGCTGGTTCCAGAGTATATAAGTGCTGTGACTGATGTAATTTCTGATGCAAAATTTTTACTGGTTTGTGTCCATCTGTAGTGTGAACTGCTAGACGATATTGTGTGGGTACAGAGTGTTTCACACTTGTCTGAACTTTGTGACAGTGGGAGAAGCTTCTGGATTTTGATGTGCAACAGCAGTTTACTATTCAGGAAAGCAGCTATCCTGATATGTCTTATTTTAGGACTCTTTCACATATAATAAATAAAGCCATGCTGTGTTTGATTGAAGTGTTTGGCTCTGATGGTCAGAGCCTGAGGTTCTTAAGCCTTATTTGAAAGGTTACTTCTAAAAGAAATATTGAAATATAAAGACAAATAAATACATGCAAAGCAAACTAATGTTCTGAGAACACCCTTTTTATTTTATTGTTCGACATTCATACTCTTCTGCCTCCTAAATCCCGAACTAGAGACGTGACAGCCTGATTTTTTTAGATTTTTTTTTTAAGAAGGTGGAATTCATCTTTTTACACAGGAAGCTTGTCTTAGAAGTTAAGGCTGTTTTTTGGAAGAATGCAGAGTATTTTTCAGAAATCATTCAATGTGGAAGCTATTTAGCTTTCATTAAAAATTTCAGCAAGCAGGTAGGTGTCAAGTGTGCTGGTAATTTCTTTCATTTTAGTTCTCTTTTGCTTTTTTCCCTTAGGATTTGATGAGCACACTGTTGAGAACCATGGGGTTTTCTTCATTGACAAAAAACACAAATGACAAAACCCTATTAAATGCAGTTTTCTTTTATGCTTTCAGAGTTTGGAGCCTCTTCCAATGGCCGGGCCAGACTTTGATGCCTTGGGAGAGGAACCTGAACTGGTTGAAGTTGAACCCGAGACCAAGCAGGAAATTCTTGAAAACAAAGATGTAAGTGCCTGAACAACATCCTGATTTTTTTTGCTGAGAGAAATAAATGCCTTGGCAGCCTTTCTTCCTTGTTTTTCCTAGGGCAACTTTCTAAGCTATGATTTGAGATGTGAAAGAATTACACTTAGTACTGTGAGATTAATCTGCTGCTATCTGGTTCCTGTTCTTTTATCCATTTCTTCTATCCCTACGACAGGAGTTGTCACTAAAATTCAGCTGTGAGCTAATAAACCCATTTGCAGATGCTGCTGCTCTCCCTCTCATGGGAGATTTCCACTCCTGCTTAGGAGTAGAGCAAGCACCTGTCCTTCACCTGCTCAAGTGCAGCATTAGCCAGGTTAGGGGAAAGTGCCACCACATCAGTTATGTCTCTGAGGGAAATACTGACTCCAGCAGAGGATGGTCACTTTTTTAATATGTAATTTACATGCAAGAGCATGTGTGGCTTGGCCCATAATATGTTTGGTCATGCTAGAGGGGTGAGTTACCATGTTATCTTAGTTTTTTATTAAAATTTTCCTTGGTGTTGTTCAGAGTCATCCTCCCTTAAAGGCTGGTGATAAGAGTTGGGTTTTATTTAGTTCATTATGTACATGTGCTGGTAGGCTTTTGTTTTACACAATTGGCAGTAATAGGTTTGTCTTGGGGTGACTTTATGATGTGTGTCCTCTGTCATTACTCTATGCCCACCAATCTTTTCTGTGCCTTTAAACTGAGCCTGAGAGGGAGAAAAAAAACTGAATGAACTTTTCAAAGCAGTTGTTTCAAGGACACTGACACACACGCCTCTGCTTCTGCGGCAGTGAGAGCAAGGGGGGGAAACACCCTTGGTGCTTTTCAGCCAGCTTTTCGGCTCTTCTTTTTCCGGCGGGAGACGGAGAGTTGAACTTTGTTTTCCTGGGACTTTGGTTTTTCTTCTTCTCTTCTGGACTGTTTCAACAACATCTGAACACATTGGGAGAAGTTTTTCCAGGAGGACCTGGGGGTGGGCCTTGCTGACCCAGCTCTGAGGAGGAGAGAGACCGCACCTACAGAAGGACTCTGAAATCCTCCCAGGTTTCTCTCCACAGAGAGAGAGATATCATTATTTAGCATTATTATTCCTTTCCTGTGTGTTTGTTAAATAAATAGTTTTTATCTCTTTCCTTCGAGGAAAATTTCTTTTTCCCAAACCTTGTGGGGGAGGTGTGGTTGCAACCTGCCTTCTATCAGAGGATATTTTCCTCCAAATTTGTCCAAACTGGGACAAGGTTGCTGTTATTTTGCTGTTTTATTGTACATGAATACATAGAGTCATACAGATATTTATGATAGAGATAATATAATCCACATAGGCTCTTTTACAAACTCTGGTATGGAATAATAGAATTGTGTAGATTGGAAAAAGCCTCTAAGATCACTGAGTCTTAACTGTTAACCCAGCACTGCCCAGTCCAGCATTAAACCATGTCCCAGGTGCCACATCCACATGGTTTTTAATCCCCCCAGGGGTCTTGACTGGCCTGGGCAGCCTGTTCAATCCTTGACAACTCCTTGAAGCAGATCTTTCTTGACATTTACCCCTAAAATTAAAATTCACTGAAAAGATTGAAAAAATAAGGGAAATGCAATCACTGTAGTCCATTTGTACCAGGTAGCATGGAGTGTGCTGTGGTTTTTACAATAAAATTGTGTCAGTTGATTATGTATCAAGATGAAAGCATAAAACCTAATAATGGGAGTGATCTTCATCTGCATTTGGAACTGCACTGCTTCTGTGGTAGTGATGATTTTAATAGAGTTTAAATATTTGTGGCTTGTAAACTTGTTTGGTGTTTGATTTTCTTCTTTTAATTCTTTGCTTATGTATACATGATAAAAGGAGTAGCAAACAACTACAACTAACTATGTATTCTGTCTTATGTACTTAATGCTTGTGTGATTTCTGCAGTTGCTTCTTTGTCCATACAAAGTTTACAACTAAAATCCCAGCAGCTGCAGTCTGTCAGAGCTTCTTCTGCTACAGCCAGTGTTAGCTTTGGTGTTAGAGTTCTCTTTTCTTTCATTTTTGTGTTACAGGAACAACATCCCAGAATCATAGATAGCACTGATTTTTGATCATGTTGGTTAGCAGGAATTAGCCCTAGGAATCATCAGGGTTTGTCATGATAATTTTTGTGCATTGGTGACCTTGATCCTCTCTATTGGATGCAAATTCAATACTTGTGTGTAAACATTTGTTGTGTTTAGGTGGTGGTTCAGCATGTGCACTTCGATGGACTTGGAAGGACCAAAGATGACATCATCATGTATGAAATCTCTGATGTTTTCAAGGCTAAGAATCTCATTGATGTAAGTGTTGTAGTGAATATCAGACCTGCTGTTAGAAAATTAATTATAATTTTTTTCTCTCTTTTTTTGCTGCTTTGGGCTACTCCCTTTAGACATGGGGCAACTGTCAAATTTTGCTGAGAACAGGGGCCCCCTAAATAAGTTGTAATTACTGGAACCTATTTGCATAATTGTTTTAACTATTAAAGTAATTAGGAAGCAAACTAATGAAAGGTGTGAAGGTATTGAGCCAGATGCTCTGGGTTTAATTTATTTCTGCAGATGCAAGTGCTAAAGTGGTTGTGTTCTGTTTTGAAGGTGCACATATGTATCTTTATATACAAAACCTGTGAATATTTTACAACTTACCTGCATTTTAACTGATTTATCCTTGTTATTTTTTGTTAACCTGAAGGACTCAATGGGACTAGATGACTTTGAAAGTCCCTTCCAACCCAAATATCCTCTGATTCTATGACTGAGCTACTTTTCTCATCCTCTAGGTGATGAGAAAATCACATGAAGCTCGTGAGAAGTTGCTTCGTCTCGGAATCTTTAGACAGGTGGATGTTCTGATTGACACCTGTCAAGGTGGGTATTCCCTCATTAATCCTCACCTTTTTTCTGATGTAGTCATACCTGTAATATATATATTTTTCCCTGTGTAATGGGCTGGACATTTTTTGTGTATGTGACTTAGTCTTGTATGTACCTTTATATATTTTAGATGAACACGTGGGTGTGCTGTGGATACAAATGTGTTTATGTCAGTTACTCTTATGAAGAAGATCTAGTTGCCTGTGTTTGCATATGTGTGTACGTGTATTTAAAGATTACTTGTCCATGAGTGAATTTTCAGCACTAAAATAATTACAGTAAGCATTCCTTAATCCACAGTTTAAAGGAACATGTGAGGGAAAGCTCAAAGATGTGTCCTGTACTTGTATTGCATATCACATTGACATGAAATGATTAAAGCCAGTCATCCTATGATTAAACCAAATTCTGCACTCACATCCAAACATTCTTTTCTCAAATCATGTCACTTTGTAATGTGGACTTTTATTATGCCTTAACTCAGTTTTCAAATAATTCAAGTAATCTTCTGTCTGCAATTTTTCAAATAACTCTTTAGAGATAACATGCATTTTGTTTATTTCCCTAGGAGATGATGCCCTTCCAAATGGTTTAGATGTGACCTTTGAGGTAACAGAATTGAGAAGGTTGACTGGGAGCTATAACACCATGGTTGGCAACAATGAAGGCAGCATGGTATGGATTATTTCAAATTATTAGTAATGCCTTTTGATAGTCCTCTTACTTTCAGTTTCAGACTTAGCAAGGAATTTGGTGGTCCAGTCTTGATCCAACCTTACTAAGACTTTGTGAGGCCTTTGTGTCAGGCTTTCATTCAGCAAAAGCCTATTTTGAGCTAGGGGAGAATGCTGTAGCTTCCAACTCAGCATGTTAATTTTTTAAGGTGTTTTATCTACTGGAGAGATTAGTAAGGAATTGGGCATTTCATTTCTATGAGATGTACTGTAAGTGTTTTTCTTCTCAGTCAAAATACTTTATATTTGACTTAGAAATTGTTCTTGTTTTTCTCTTTTAGCCCGGTATCAGTTATTCTGGGCTGTAGAACACAAGGTTTTCATGAATTGTACAAACTTTGGAACCTGTTTTCATATGACTTAAGGGTGCATCATACTGTGTGAACAGCGTTGACCAATTGCCACAGGAAGTACCACCTGTACTGCTGGTCTGTGAATGTGCTTTTAGCAGAAGTGCTGCTGTGAGCAGATTGTGCTTCCAGGTGCTCATCCTGCACCCTTTCTGCCTTCTCACTTGCACAGGGCAGCTGTGCCTGGGGCTGGTGGATAAGCCAGATCAAGGGACTCATCCTTTTCCTCTTAGGGGTATTTTTAACCTGGATAAGATCCCGCATGACTCAGGTGATGGTGTTTTGCTTGTGCAAGGAGAATAGGAAATGGGTGAGTTGAGAGCTGCTTATGCAGCTCCACTGCCAGGAGCCAGGTCCAGGGTGTTGTGGCCTCAAGGAAACCAGCAGGGAATCCTACCTGTTGCCTCCAGTGCTGCTCAAAACTGACTGAAAGCTACTTGGGTTTCTCTTTTTGTGCTCAGCTTCCTAATTTATCACAGAGAAGTAAAACTTGTGAATGTTATAAAAGCATGACTCATATACGCTGGTATTGGCAACACAGATTATATTTCCTTAAGAGTTGAATAGATTTATTTATCCTAATCCTTCACATTCATCTGAAGCTTATACATCCAATACTTCACACTAAAAGCCTTTTCTGTGTATGGTGTAATAACCATCATTACAAAGCTCAGGTTACTGATTTACTTTCAACACCTGTCAGACAAAGGCAGTCAGGATTTAGGAGCTTTTTAATATTCTTTTCCAATAGAATACACAACAATAGTACAGTGGTAGTGTCTGTTTGGAGGAAACCTGCTCCATCTTTTCTGCCAGAGGGCCAAGAGCTGCATAAGGGATGCAAGGAATTTGTGTCAGAATAGGCAAAAGTGTTACAGTAGTTTCTGGAGAATTGTAGAAGCGTGTTGTACCACCTTCAGGTCTGGTTTCAGAAGGATTTCGTTCCTCAAAACAAAACTCCAGGGAAGTGGCTCCATAGTGATAATTTTCCCTTGCTCTGGTTCTGATGAACCCTCCCTGACAGGAGTTTTTCCTGAGGATCAGTGGGAGAGTCTGCAGTTGCAGAGCAGCTGCTTGTTGTGCCAAAGATTTGTTCTCCAGGGCTTTGAGACAGGCTTGGAGATTTTGCTTGAAGTAACGTCAGTACTGATGGCCCAGTGAGAGTGCAGGTTAAGTCAGCAGCTACTAAACAGTTGGATGTTTGACTGTAGCTTGCACTGTTGGCTTTTGCTGCCAGTGCAAAGAGAAATCTAACTGAGAAGAAAAACACATTCAGTTACAAGTATTTTTAAATGTCTTAATTTCTGATTCTCATTATGTTCTTGTTTTCAGCATATGATTAAGATGCAAGACAGCAAACTATATAAAATGTTACAATGTGGGGAGTTTTTTGTTTGTCTAGCGTTTTGGTTGTTTGTTTTTTTTTTAATTTATTTTCTGTAGGTGCTGGGGCTCAAGTTCCCGAATCTCTTTGGACGTGCAGAAAAGGTGACCTTCCAGTTCTCCTATGGAACAAAGGAAACTTCATACGGCCTGTCCTTCTTCAAACCACAGCCTGGAAACTTTGAAAGAAAGTAGGGGATGCATTTCTCACTACTTCTTTTTTTAGTGAAGGAATATAAAACAATTAATAAGATCTTTCATTGAGTAATAATGACATTTATTCTTTCCTGAGGAGCTGGTAATGATGTAGCAGAGCTGGTTTCTTCTTGAGTTTCTGTGATTATTCAAAACTCTACCTTAGATAGTTGCCCTTTCAAACCTGCCAATAATGTTGTGTTTCAGTTTTTCAGTTAATGTGTACAAAGTAACTGGACAGTTCCCTTGGAGCTCTCTTCGAGAAACAGACAGAGGCGTATCAACAGAATTTAATGTGAGTGTAACACAAATGTAACACATGCTTCATACACATTTCAATCGAGTTCTTGCACATATTTGGTTTACTTTTTGAATGATTGAGTCACTCGTGCACAGGGCTGACTTTATTTGAAAGAGGTCAATGATTTGAAAATGACAGAGGTTGTGCATCTTAGACTTTGTTACAATTCAACCTCATTTTGGCCATATAAAAATGCCAGTATGATTTTCTTTTTTTTTTTTTTTTTTTTAATTATCATTTCAGAGAGGCAGCTGGCTGCCTAGCTTACTGTATCAGCCAAATTCAAGTTATTTTTCATTTGGAATGGATTAATCAGTGTGCATCTAACTCTCTTGGCTGGAACAGAATTAGCATTAGTCTGAAATGGAAAAGGGTTTCTCTCTGTTTCAAGAAGTTTGGGAAGAAAGCCGTAGACTCAAATATAAAAAATACTTGTTTTAATTTTGTAACAATTGTTTTCATGACTTACTAAATTCTTTATTGTAGTTTCCCATCTGGAAGACCACTCACACACTGAAGTGGGAGGGTGTGTGGAGAGAGCTTGGCTGCCTTGCTAGAACAGCATCCTTTTCTGTTCGAGAGGAAAGTGGACACTCTTTAAAATCTTCTCTCTCCGTAAGGCTTTTTCATAATAATTTTGTAGAAACACATGACTTCGAGTCATCTCGTACTTAGGAGTGATACCAAAGGAGATTTTTGTCTTTGGAGGGAATGTGTTTTCCTTCAAACATCTTTTGCTGTGTTTGGTCATCGCCACTGAGTAATCCAGGAGGCCCCTAGGGAGAGCAGGGAATCATAGTTGACCGCTGGGCTTCGGCTTGTTCTTCCTCTGTCTCACCTGCCATCTCTTTTTGCAGAATTGCCTTGTTTTGTCGCAGACAGGAAGAGTAAGCTTCCTCATCCTAAGCATTCTCCCCTCTACCAGTTTCTGGTCACTTGCCATCTTTTACTTGTAGCTTACAAATTGTAGGAGCTAAACTCTTTGCAGATTGGTGGTTTGCAGCTGGGCTGCTGCTCTGTTTCTGGTGCGTGCCATGGGCAGAAGATACAAATGTATGCATTTCATGTGGCCTGTAAATGTCAAAGCCAGCATGTAGGTATATTGTTCCCAAATCCATGAAGCTCCACTAATCTTAGCTGGTGGTGTCTTCCACTGTTTGCACATTTTTTGAAGGAAAATAATAATGTTACTCTGAGGTATTCAACAGATACAAGAACCTAAACCCAATTTTTTTGTTCTTCTCAGCATGCCATGGTAATTGATTCTCGGAACTCCTCAATCTTGCCAAAACGAGGTGCTTTGCTGAAAATTAATCAGGTAGCTTTAAATCACTTAAGCTGTTATTGGGTTTTATCTGTGTATTTGAATAAGTCTTTAATTTATCCAGTTGATGTTCATGTTAAAAATGTCTAAAGTTAGAAATTAATCTAAAATTGACTAGGAGACAATGAGGAATGGTAATTACATTTTCTGTTTACTGAGTGCGCCTTTTAAAATCATGAAGCTTTCTTTATGGTGGCAAATTTTCATTTGTATGCCATTGGTCAAAGAGCACAGCCTCTCCATCAGCATTAGATTATTTATTAGCTGAGAGGCACTATCCCTGGCAGTATTTGCACTACACTTTCAGTGAGTGTTAATTAGCCCTTGTTTTTTAACACTGTCATGCACAGATTGCTAGGCTGTAGTCCTGTTGCTACTTAAAAAATTTGTAAGTCTGAGAATTAAAAATGAAAGACCAGGTAAAAATAACTCTCCAAGGCACATGCATGTATTATTTTGGCACAGCAAATGCTTTTCCCTTTTGTTACAGTCAGAGCCTTTCTAAAAGCTGGCTTTTCTGCTGTATAGGTGATACTTCATAAGCATTAATTTCTCTAGTGCTTTAGAGGCAGATTTAAAATGCCATTGGAACTAAAAGTGCTACTGTAAGCAGCAGTGAACTGTTGTGAGTGAGAAAAGTGGTTGTAATTCAGGGTTTAGGTAACGTGTCGTGTTAGAGCCTGCCTCTAACACTGAGTTAGTTCAGTCACTTCATGTGAGCTGAAAATAACAAATTGTGTCATGCAGCTGCCTGGTTCTTCAGCCCTTCTTCACCACATGAAACCTTCTCAGGTCTAGGGAAATACGGTCTTGATTTGGGATGCTGAATTTTCCAGCTCCATTCTATCTTGCCTTCATTTACAAAATGGCTTAGAAAGCAATAGTTTGGTTTAATATTTGGAAAAGAAAAAGAATGCAGCTCATTATTCTGAGGTTCATGCGTGCCTTGGTCCAAAATTCATCTGCTCCTCATGCCAGAGTTTCTGTATTTCTTGTAAACAAAAACACTGCCTGCGCTGATGTGGACAAGCTGAACTTTTAGAGGGAAGAAATGTGTAATATCTGTTGCAACTTCCATAAATTTATGTCTTTACAGGAGTTGGCTGGCTATACAGGTGGAGATGTGAGCTTTCTGAAAGAGGATTTTGAATTTCAGTTCAATAAGCAACTTCTCTGGGATTCGGTAATTTTTTTAAAGATATTTTAGTCATTGACCTGAAGTTTATCTGGGGCTATTAAACCTATGTTTTAGGATTATTTTCCACCATGGATAAGGAAAAAGATCGTGAAAAATGGCTGGAGTAGATAACTTGATTTTGTTTTTTGGAAAATGGACTACCTTTATTTTTAACTTTATGTTCCTGCTGTGCACAATCACTTGAAAAGTGGGAATTTTGGAGAGAACTTGTTGCGCAGTTAACCACAAGAATGATTTCCCTTCCAGAAGTGATGTTGGTCATATCTGTTCTTTGTGGTCTTTCTTAGGAGGAATTTTTCAAAAACTTGGGAAGTTTTTGAAAAACTTAAAAGCTTTGAAACCTTCATGACTATTCAGAATAATCTTGATTTAGTTTTCCTTTTAATTGAAATTATGAATATATAACTATTCATCTTACATGCTCTTGTTATCATAGCATGTAATTATGTCTTGTGTGTAAAGTTATTGGGAAAAAATAGGAAGACTAATTTCAACAGCATTAACTTAGTCTTAGGTGGAAATAGGGTTTTGAATTGAAATATTGAAAAACTGAAATAAGAATTTCAACATATCCCAGGAATATTTCTAACTGCATTTACAAAGAAGTTTTTTATCACATGGAGATAGTGCAATAAACTCTTCTCAGAGCTTAATGGGGAATTAAACAGCAACTTGAATCATGAAGATTTAAAAATCAGGGGTTACAATAATTGGCATCCCAGAGGTATTGTCAATAGATCTCACTGTCTGGCAGTAGTACTTCTACACAGGCAGCAAGCAAATGATTAAATCTATTTGTTACAGTGATTTGAGTAGCAAGAATTACTTTTTGTAGATAAAGAGTAACTCTCTATGTTTATTTGATGTCAGTATAGTGAGTTGCAGAAGGTGGCTTCATTTAATTGTAAGGTTAATTTACAGACAGGTCATCATTGTACATTTTTGGCAGCTGCTTGTTGGACTTAGTCTCCTGTGGGTTTCAAATTGCCAGGAATAATTGGTGGCAGCAGTGTTGTGTTACTTCAAGACATGAAAATTCTCAAGAAAAGAGGTGCTGGATGAGGTTGCGTGCTCCCTTAAGCTGTTGTGGAAGTAGCATTTGGTTCAAATGTGCTGTATTGACTTTTTCAAGGCACAGCACTGCATAAAAGAAAGAGGGCAGCAGCCATCAAGAGTTTCCTGAAAATCCTGTTGAAAATCCGACATACAGGGTGTGATACCCACAGGGTGTGAGCAGCTCTAACTCTGGGAGACTGATGGGAGCTCTGCCTGTTACTGGGTGATGGAATCTAGCTCATACTGTCAGGGAAATCAAGGAATGAGTACTAATAAACAACTTCTTTTTCTCTCCAAAGGTTGTTTCAGCATCACTCTGGGGCGGAATGCTGGTACCTATTGGAGACAAGCCATCCAGTATAGCTGACAGGCAAGTTTTTTTAAATGGTTGGGTGTTTTTTTCCAGTCAACACAGGTAATGCATACAGAAAACTCTGCACAAGAGAGAAACAGTAGTAGTTCTGAGGAGAATAAAATGTTTCGAGTTAGCTATAATTGCATGTTCATACTCAAGCCACTTTCATATTGGGCTGGTAAAAATTTATCATTTGCTGTGTAGTAGCGCTGCCTGCCCATATTTATGGTTGCAAAATGGTATTCACCACCTGCAAAATGCTGTAGCAGGCATAGGTTTATTCAGACACAAAGCCATATTGTCACTCTGCTCACTCTGTAGCCAATTTTGCCGTCTCATGCTGGTGTTTGAAGATCACATTACTGAACCTGTTACAAAGTTACCTTTGAGTGAAGCATGACATTAAATTTTTCTGTATTCACTAGGTTTTACCTCGGTGGACCAACAAGTGTGCGTGGATTCAGTATGTACAGCATTGGACCCCAGAGTGAAGGTCTGGCACTTTTAAACCCCACTCCTCTGACAATACTGTAAATATTAGTGTGTAACAGAGCGTCACAGAAAGTCCTTAAACTTTGTATAACCTGAAAATAATTACACTCATGCTGTACTTTGAGAAGTGTTACGGCTTTGATCTGTTGTTACAGATCAGTTCACAATGGGGTAAAGCCAGGTAGTTCTTAGTTAAACCATAATTAATGACTAACTTTGTAAACTATGTGTGTGTTCAGACTTGCACACTTCCAGTGCGTCATTTTAATTAGTAAGCAACCTTCAGGCTGGAAAAGTTCCCAAAACATGGTTATAGCAAGTCTCTGTTTGATACAGCCTATGTTCAGGTACCTTAGGGGAAAGATAATCTGCTCAACAGCGGTGTTTGGAGAACCAGGATCTTCCTCAGTTCTATTCCTTACTCTGCTGTTATCAGTGGATGCAATATCCATTATATTTAGAAGTGAATTGTTCAGTTGTATCAATTTCTCAGTTTTTAAACCAAGGAAAGTATCGCAGAGGTGTTCAGGAGGTTATTCTGATGAACTACCATGAGTAGGTGCATGCCTCAGGTTGTTCTGGTGAGGGAATGAAGGCAAATGCGCTTCCCTTGGAAAGTTTAAAGAAATGTGTAAGTGCTAATTTTTTTAATTAATAGTAGTGAGTTTGGAGAGAGTTAGAAGCCAATGGGAAGAGTTGTAAAGGGTAAAAGTGGAATGTAAAACAACTTATGGATGTGTTTTTGTACCTTTTAACAAGTGATTCTTACAATATGTTCCACAGTAAATGCCTTTATTCCAACATTTGCCCGAACAGGTGATTATTTGGGAGGAGAAGCCTACTGGGCTGGAGGGGTGCATCTCTACACCCCTCTCCCTTTCCGGCCCGGCCGTGGAGGGTTTGGAGATCTTTTCCGAACACATTTCTTCCTTAATGCTGGAAATCTCTGCAATCTCAACTACGGTAAGACTGAACAGAATAAAAACCCCTCTTGCCTTCATATAAAAGCACAAAGGAGAGCTGTTCTGTGTCTGTTCACTCAGAAGCATTTTGTTTACCGCATATATTTTGGTGCCTGTCAAAAACCTGCTGCTTTTAACTTATATATTTGACAGGTTACCAGTAGTTTATTTAGCTCACCCCATAAATTCTAGCACAACTCGTGGGAAAGAGAACCAGGAGGGTAATGGTGGTGTCTGTGAGCTGGTGATGTTTGCAGACCGGTGTGTAATTAACACTTGCTATCTTACACCATTCTGAAGGGAGAATGAAAGATGCTGGTGTTTACTGGGATGAACTAAAGAAAAAGTGGTGGCATTAGATGAGGGTGTGGTAGCTGATGGGACTCTTGCTTTCCTCCCACCCCTAACTTTTTTCAAGGTACATTTCCATGTATTAATGTATGACTTCAATATGATTTCAGTCAGTTTTAGAATATAGTGATATTTGATGTCTGCCTCACTTGATGTAAGAAAGGTGACATCCATATGGGAGGGAGATATTTCATTCAACTTTAAAATATTAGAGACACACTAAATCATTGAGTAGAGTCCCAGAATGGTTTGGGTTGGAAGGGACCTTAAAGCTCATCTTGTTCTCCGCCCTGCCATGGTTCCACTATCCCAGGTTGCTCAGAGCCCCGTCCAACCTGGCCTTGGACAATTCCAGGGATGGGGCAGCCACAGCTTCTTTAGGCAACCTGTGCCAGGGCCTCACCACCCTCACAGGGAACAATTTCTTCCTAATACACAATCGAAACTTCCTCTCTGTCAGCCTGAAGCCATTCCCCCTTGCCCTTGTCACTCCAGGCCCTTGCCAATCATCCATCCTTGCCCTCTCTCCATCATTCCTGTAAGTTCCCTTCAGGTACTGGAAGGGAGCAGTAAAGACAGTGAAGTCTTTAATACTCATTTCCTTCTTCTTGCTAGTAGGGACCCTGCAGTGGGACATAGAGACCAGCCAGCAATCCAGCTAAAATCTCAGCAGTTTGGCTCTAGTTCTGCTCTCTTGCTTTGCTGCTCATCCCTTGGTGTTTGACTGCAGGTGACGGTCCCAGGGCGCACCTGCAGAGGCTGGCCGAGTACATCCGCTGGTCCTACGGTGCCGGAATAGTGCTGCGCCTGGGAAACATCGCCAGGCTCGAGCTCAACTACTGCTTCCCCATGGGAGTACAGGCTGGAGACAGGTTGGTTTGGTACACTGACTTCTTTAGAGGTTTCTGTACTCCTGTCTGCTTTCTCAGAGAGAATTCTGCTTTGTGGTTTTGTTTATTCCATACCAACACAGACATCTCAGTGCTGCTTTTCCAGCCCGCTTTATTCACCTCGGTTTCACAGCTGGGTTAAGACTTTGCTTCTCAAGTGTCAGAGTTCATTGAACTTGAGAGCAGCTGTTGAAATGTATGAACAGCTGTGCAGCAGCTTCATTTCTTGTGGGGAAGTGATCACTCAAGCAGCTCGTGGAGTTTTCCTAAGCCTTCTAAACCCAAACGACTGGATAAATACCTTGTTTGATGTCTTTGATAAATACCTGGTTTAATGTCTGTGCTTGAAAAATGAAAACAAGTTTATAGATAAAAGAAGAACAAATTCATTTATTAGCAACCAATTCTCCTGCATCAAGCAAATATTGTAGTATGCAATGAAAAAGCTTCAGGAGGCCTGTTCTTGTCTGTGAGTATTGTGTGAGATTCTTTCATACAGGAGCAGAATTATGTTTCTATGGGCAGTGTGAATGTATAATAGCAATTTCAAAATTATGGGCTTTATTTGGTAATGTAAATGCTCCGTACGGATGACAGATTGGCAAAACATTTATTTAAAAAAGCCTTTGTCTGCTAAAACGTTGGGAATTTGAGGGTAGGGAGAGTTGATTTTAATTTCATCAGTACATTTTGTATCACTTACACTGTTTATTATTTGTTTCTTTTCAGGATATGTGATGGTGTTCAGTTTGGAGCAGGAATAAGATTTCTATAGTACAGAAATATTTTACATCAGTAAATTGAATTGTGCTGTGGAGATGAAATCAAGACTATAACACACTTCAAAATGGTCTTTATTCCTTGAAATGCAGATACACAGCTGAGTGATTTACCTCTGGGACTCCACAAGAAACTACATTAAATAATTATGCTCTAAAGGTTCATTGTACCTCTGATTCTTATCAAAGATGGGAGAGTGTTTTTGTAGGAGTCTATCTTACAGCTTTTAGTTGTTGGTTTTTACTTGAAATGCTAGACTTGTGTCAGATATTGGCTCTTGGATATTGTTCACATCATTAGAGTTTTGGCCTGCACAGCCTGCCCTCTTCCAACCACAACTCCCCAAAAAAGCTGTTACGAGTCAAAAATGATCTCTTTTAATGGTTCTCAATGAATTAAAATGTTCTGATTTGAATCTGTTTCACTACTGTAGATCACCTCTGTTTAAATGCCTCCTACAATCTGAATTACATACTGTAAAAGTTCAAGTCATCTGTCTAGCATAGTAAATACTAAAATTATAATTTTGAAGGGTTCAGGGCTCTGAGTGTTTTAATGCTCTGAGCAAAGCTGTTGATTTATGTCTTGCAAAAACAGCTTTTTGTAGCAGCTGCAAAAAGGGACTCTAGACAAATGAACGTGTGGAACTACCTGGTTTCCCTTTTTGTCTCTCTACTGACTTGTTGAGATGTTAATTTCACTTCCAAGTCACCCCTGGCTTTATCACTTGGGGTATATTCCAGTTTTTAAGGATGGACTTATTCTCTACTTTGGTCCCAACATGTTTGGAGGTAGTTGCACACTGATTATTTTTATAGGTATCAATCCTATGTGGGTGGTCATGCTGAGAGAATCTGAACTTGGAGTGCACTTTCCCTGCATCTACATTCACCTTTTTTTGTTATTAAGTGTTGGCAGGTTTAAAATCACAATACAAAGAAGATTCTGGGAGAGCAGAACAAAAATAGAGGAGCTGTTAAACTCCTGGTTTTTTCTGCTCAGCTGAAGACAGCTTTGGACATGCTGGTGCTCTACTTGACTTTGCTGAATGTGTCAGGACTGCCATGAGAGCTCGTTCCCAGTCAAGTCAGCACTCAGACTCCACTCTTTGTAAAGAGAACACAATTTTATACATTGCTTTAGCATTGGTCTGTATTGCTGTTGGTGTAATACAGTAACTAAATCTGGTTTCGTTGATAATTCTCTAAAATATGAAGGCTAAAAACTGGACTGCCTGGATTTGCAGAGCTCTGCTTGATTAAACATCCTTCCCTCCTTATAAAGTAGCTGCAGTAGGCTTACAGATGTTCAAAATTGTGTGAATGACAGAAGTCAGCTGTTTCAAATAGCAAAATTTGATATAAAAAAACTTTTTCAGTGTGTTTATCTAACAGACACTGTAGCAAGTATATATTTAACCAAGGATTTTTGATGATTCTTTTGTTGTTATGAGATAAAATATGAAACTATGTTAAGAATGTCAACAAATGTTATTAGTTTTTTTCCAGCACTATCAACATTTTGACATACAAAAATATTTTTAATGTGAATGTTTAGATACTAAAATACTGTTAGGGTTTTCTCCTAGGAGTTCAAAGTTAGCTGTGTTTTGTTGCCTTAAGAGTTCTATTTTGTGCACGCTGTGTTTTACTGAAGGCTGCTCCAGTGCCATTCTTTAGCATGACACAAGAGCCCCAAGCTGGGCTGGCTGTTTGAGAGGGCTCAGCAGTGTTCTGAGCTGAGCAGGCCTAGGGGAAGAGCCCCAAACTCAGTATGCACACCACGCAGTAGCCAGGCCACAATTAAGCTTTGGGAGAACTCTGACCTCTCTGAGAAACAAGGCAGGAATGGAAGAAACTGCTGAAGGCTGAAGAGACCTTTGAGCATATCTGACAGACTACTCTGTGCCACTTGCTAGAGAATCATCCAGTAGGATAAAGGGAACAAAATTATGTTCCATGAGGCTCTGCCTGGGTCACTGTTTTCCTGCTGGCATTGCACTAGATTGAAAAGTAACATTTCTTATGGCATACCACAAGTGCACAAAAGCTATCCAGTATAGAAAGTATTTCTGAATTCCTCTGGAAGAAACATCTGGATTATGTGGTTGTTTCTATGGAATATTGGTATGATTAATATATTTCCATTTAAAATCTGCTGCAGAGGCCCAGATACTTAAAATGGATAAGGCAGAAATCAGAATTCCAGTAGAAGCTGCCGTAGTGCTCAGTGGGAGAACAGCTTTGGACAGATCGGAATCCGTGTTCTTGGTGGTTGTGTTTCTGGCCAGAGTTGAAAGGACAGAAGGAGTAAGGCCTGCAGCCAGAACTGTGATTCAGAAGCTTGGTGTTTGCACTTAAATGGGCAGCTTTGGATATCATTTTACCTGTGCAGTAGTGAAGATGCTCTTGCTCTTCAGGCATGCCGCTGTTAGGGACAGCAAGGTGGCGAGGAGTGCCCCCAAACAGCACACCTGGGACGTGCTCGTGGGCTCCTGATTTCGTATCAGCAGTGCTGAGGCTGCAGGTCCCACCAGGTTGCAGAGTTCCTTCAGCTGTGATCTTACTTCACTGCTTGCAGCCCTTTCTGGGGGCTGAGGGAGGCCTGGGGAGAGAGGAGTTTTGGGACAAGGTTTGAAGGGTCTCAGTGGTGTGTTGGGGCACCCAAGAAGCAGCAAGAAGGTGGCAGTCGCATGTCAGAAGCACGGCCAATATTTCCATCACCACTTCACAGACCATGGGTGGTTTCCAGCTGTTCTGGTTATATAAAAAAGTTGAAATTGCTCTTTATATTTGGAAATCTGGTGGTATCAGGTGCTGCTGATGAGTAAGTTTCTAGGGGGCTTAGGGGAAGGTGGAAGAGGAAACTTGCGAGGTTGCAAGATTACAAGGGCCAGGTTTGCTGCCATATTAAGGCCATAACTGTATTTGATTTGAAAATAGAAACTTTACAAATAAATTACAATGCTGACCTCAATCATGTGGAAGCGTGCTTCAATGTAAGTGCCTTTGCTGTCACTCTGTGCCTTTTTTAACACAGTTGCCAGTCTTTGCAGAGGTGTAGCAACTAATGTTTAGCACTTCTTACCTTTGCAAAACACCTGCTGGTTTTGTCAGGCATCTGTGTAGAAAGTGCTGTCCCTACTGTGCCCTTTGAGGGAAGTGTTCCAAGTCTTTCTCTCCCACGTGTGATCAAACACACGGAAAAGTGACGGGGAGTCAGGTTGGCTCTCCCTTCTCTGGGCTGGGTGAGCACTCACATGGAAAAGTGTGAATTTTTACTGTGATGTTATGGGGAAAGAAAACACCATGACTCCTTTGTGGGACTATTAAGGAGTTGGTCAGATGTCTGGAAGATTATCCTAAAGTTTGTATGGGAGAGCATAAGAAAATAATCCCGAAATTACAGAATTTGAGTGTACAGTACAGTTTGTTCTGCTGTTCTTGCCTTGTTTTCAAGAGGGCTGGAGCCTGCAGCCACAGCTTCAATAGGAATCTTTTTCAGGAGAATTTTTGCACAGCTTCTCCACCATGGCAAACTTGTTGAAATAGTGGATGTATGTTTTATGAGAGCAGTGATAAATCGCCGTTAGCAACTGCAATGCTGTTGGATAATTTGACCTTAATTTGTGCTGAGTGTATCCTGTGCTTGCTTCTCTTAAGCAAAAAATGCAACCCAGTCTGCAGCTGGTAGAGCCAAAGTCTGCATGGAATAAATTGTCTTTGTAAAAGCTTTTAAGTTAAATAGAATACATTATAGAAGGCACTCAGTGAAGCAAATCAGTGGCATCAGTAAGGTGGTACATTCCTGCCTCAGTATTTAAAAAATAATGTTATTAACCTTGCCCCCTGCAAAAAGCCCCAAACAACAAAACAAACCCAAACACCAGCAGTCACACCCCCAGCACATTTTCATTCATCTGGCAGACCAGGAAGAAAAATGAGCTGTGTCTTGTGTCTTCAAAATTTCTATCATTTTAGAAAGTCAGTACAGGTGGTGTTATAATAGAACAAGACTGCAATGATTTGCTGGTTAAAAAATGGGTGGGTTTGCCTTGCTTCAATATCTGAAGAAGAGAGACCATATATTTGATGTCACTGTTATTTTGTGATACATCTAATTACAGTAACCTCAGGCAGTCTAAAATTTTGAAGGCAGTATAAAATGCTATGAGGTTAAAATAAAGGAAGCAACACCTCAATCAAAAAGAAGGTGAGCAATGTTAAAACGAGCAAATGTGGATTCAGACTTTTAAATGTTCAGCTAAATATTAAAGTAGCAGTTCAGCACTGAAAATAAAAACAGATTTTAAACTAGGCTTAGTCTTTTCAATGTAATTGTCTAAAATGACGTGTTTGTGCTCTGGCAGTTTTCTTAATGAGTACACACTCGTTATTGAAATATTGAATATATTCTTGCAGAAATATACAGGAATCTCATCCCTAATGAGAGGAAGGTATCAGAGAGAATTCTCTGGCTGCAGAGGGCTGGTATCTCACTCATTATGAAGGGTTTAAACCACATAGCTGGGCTTGCTCTGAACTGCAGGCCACTGGCCTGGTGCAGCAGCAGCCGTGTCCCTGTTAGTGGCCATTAGCCAGTTAAATCACTGCACAGTAACACTGATCAAAGCAGGGGTGGAAGCTCTTCATTTCCTGTTTAGAAGAGCCCCATTTGTTTGATGAGTCCTAAAAAGGCTCCAGGTTTTGTTTTGGTGTTTCTGAAGTGTAATTGACTTTCTGTTGCTGTGGGCTCTCTCTGGTCTCAAACAACCCTGCCTCCTTTTGCTTTGCAATAGGCTGAATGCTTTTTCTCTACTTGGCTACAAACTGCAGCATTTTATAAATAGATAGGACATCAAAGTCAGAGGTGAATGGATCTATCTGTGTGGCTTCATTTCAATTATTAAAAGACACTTTCTTTTAAGTGGTTACATCTTGAGTGCTGTACTGGAGTCGGGGAAGTTTTATTTACCATTCGGTCTGTGTGTGTAAATTAACCAGTTTGTTTGCTTTCTTGCTCAAGTTTGTACTCACACATTTTCTGATTGCAATTTCATTTAAAATATCTGGTATGAAATCTGATCGATTTTTATGGGGTTTTTTTTCCCCCCAGAGGTTGGATAAAATGCTTTTTCCATGCTGCCTTAGAGCTAAATGTAACCTAAGACTTCAGTATGCATTTTATGGAATGAAAATATCACTCTGCTAGTCCTGTGGCAGATCAACAATAATGTGTGGGTTTTGTATGAATTGAGGTTATTGATGAACTGAAAATGGAGCTTGCAGTTGTAAAATGTCTCATGTGGCTTATGCCAGGAGAATGCAGTTGACATCCTTGCTAATGATTTAATTTTGCAAAGTGGTTTTGTAACTGGTATTGATCCCACCCCTGGTAAATTCTCATTTGCAGTCTAAAAGCCTCTGCTACGGGCAACACACAGTTGTTGCAGGAAATGAAATTTATTTGTTCGTCCAAAGAAGCAGTTTCAATAAAGTTCACAGAAGTCTGCCCTGCCATTCGAAAGAGTCTTTCCAGCCTGGTCATGTGTGCCCTCCACTTCCCTTCTGCTGGCACTTGCCCTTGGGTGACTCCGTGCTCAGTCACACTGAAAAGCTTGGGCTGCGTGATTTTGGGTTTTGTTTGTTGGGTTGGGTTTTTCTTTTAGTTGCCAAAGTGATTGTTGAAAAGCAGCTGGAGGTGAGGGACAAGAGTGGGTCTGGGTGGCAGAGGGGATAAGCTTGGGTTAAATCCCTACTGAAACTAACTCAGAAAACTATCTCTGCTACATTCTGCCCTGGATGTGTGCTGCAGTGTTGCTTCTGTGTCAGGTCAAGCCTGCAAATCTGTCGCGTATAAGCTGGGTGTGCGGATCCTGAGCCAAGCTGCCGTGGTTTGAATGCAGTTCTTTGTTGGGGCAAGGGCTGCTGACAGAGACGCTGCTCGCAGGAGCACACCAAAGGTTGTGACTTTGGGGACCCAGCAGTCCCGTTAAAATCAGTGGGACCACTTCAGGGGCTGAAACAGGATCAGAGCCTAACACTGTAAACTCCCCAGGATCTGTTTTTAACGTGTATTCCACAACCCCCTTATCATGCTCCCGGCTGCTGTAAAATGATAAGGAATGAGAAATTCTCCCCGTGGGATCACAACCAAGTTTCTGGTTTGGGCGCCGTTTCTGTGCACACACCCCGTGCTGATGGCAGCAGCAGTGCTGGGACACCTGGGAGGTGGTGGCTTGGCAAACACAGAGCCTACAGCCCCCTTCTCCTCGATCTTCCCACAGAGGAGATGTCAGACCTGACCGGCAACATGCCAGGAGGAGAAGGCAGGCTGGTCTGACAGAAGGGGCGCATGGCTGCAAAATTAGGAGGCACATCTGAATGAAGCCAGCAAGGAATTGCTGTGCCCTGGCAAACGGCACGTGCTGAGCGTTTGCCCTCAGTTGTGTCCAATTGTTGCAAAGTGTGGGATATATAAAACTGTTCTTAAGGAAGGATGTTCTTTCGTGTCTGATCTTTGTATACTTTCAAGCCTAACACCACTCTGGTCCGGCTGTGGTGGGACGGGGGGCGTTCTTTTGCTGCAATGCTTCTGACCCGCTCTTCCTGCACCCGCGTGGCTCCGGCGCACCAGGTGCCCCGCAGGACGGGCTCGCCCGCCTGGCCGCAGGTGATGCTCGGGTGGGCCGGGGCAGCTTCCCGGTGCCCGCCCCCGGCCCCCCGGGGGTGTCCGAGGCTCGTCCCGCCCCCGCCTCCCGCGGACTTCCCGGCCGTGGCAGGGCGCTGTGGCTGCAGCGGTTCCCAGTCCTGCGAGCGGCTGCGAGCGCACACCGCCGGCTGGCCCCGCTCGCTCGGGCGAGTGATTCCCCGCTGCTGGACTTGGTTCGGCTCCGCGGGCCCCGCAGCCCCCGGGCGGGATCGGGCAGGGCCGGGCGGGCTCCCCCGGCGATCCCCCGGCAGAGCCGATGTCCGCCGCGCCCGTCCGGTCCCCGACGCTGCGGCCGCACAGGATGAAGAAAGAGGAGTCGTTCCTGGGCAAGCTCGGCGGGACCCTGGCCAGGAAGAAGAAAGCCAAGGAGGGTGAGTTCGCCGGCGCGGGGGGAAGGAAGGAACGTGCTCGGGGCCGGCGTGACTTGCGGCAGCTCCGCCGTCCCGTCCCGTCCCTCCGCGGGAGCAGCGGCGGAGCCCCCGAGCCGCGCTTTGTTCGGCGGCCCCGCGGAGGGGCCGTGCCCGCCCTCCGCCCCCGAGAGCCACAACGCGGCCGGGGACTGGCGTGGGGGGCGGCTGGCAGAGATGGGGGGCG
>VZTI01001839.1:550445-683768 GCA_013397865.1 Struthidea cinerea | reverse complement strand
ACACGGCGGCGGGGGGCTGGCGTGGGGGGCGGCTGGCAGCGGTGGGGGGCGGCTGGCAGGAAAGGGGGAGACGAGAGATGGGGGATGGATGGCAGCGATGGGGGGCGGCCGGCAGGAATTGGGGAGAGTGGAGTGGTGGGGGATGGATGGCAGTGATGGGGAGCGGCTGGAGCGATGGGGGATGGATGGCAGTGATGGGGAGCGGCTGGCAGGGATGGGAGAGACTGGAGCGATGGAGGGAGGCTGGAGCGATGGGGAGCGTGACTTTAGCTCATGTCGTCCGTCCGGGAAGGTAACCCCAGAACCCGCTTTGTGCTATAGAATAAATTTCTGGTGACCAACGAGACTGTGGCTGTCGTTTTCTTGTGGTCTGAGAGTTGAGGAAGCCCCGAGGGAATGGTTAAGTCCACCCGTGTTTCGTTCCAGGTCCGCTTCTTCCATAGGTTTTATGTTGGTGCCGGTACTTCACCCAGAGTGATTTCATAACCAGATACTTCCATCCAACCCACCTTGCTCTCAAGGACTCAGCATGGGCGCATGTACCCCAGGCTGTATGAGTGTGTCCATGTGGGATGTCACTGCTGGCGCCAGCTGGGCAGGGAGGCAAAAGCCTCCCCTTCACTGCAGAGAGACTGGAGAAGTTCCCCAGCCCGAGCCCGATGCACCAGCACCCACACTGGGGGGCTCAGCCCCTGTTGCACCCCGACCTGAAGCATGGACACGTGTGCGCGGCGTCCCCGGAGCCGCCGGCCCTGGCCAGGCGCTGTGCGGAGATAGCACCGCTGTTGCTGTTGTAGACAGGGAGGTGTCTCATTGCCAGACTTGATAAAGCTGGCCCGGTCCCGAATACACAAAGTGTGCCCTTCCTCTGAGCGCAGTGTCCTCCGGGGATGGTGTGTGCTGCTCTCTTTGGCTTCCCTGACTCACCAGTACTGGTTTCTGTGGAGAAACTCTGCCTCCGTGCTATCCCCAGACTCCTGGCATCTGCCAGCAGGAAATCTGTGTGTCCTCACCCTATGGCTTAATGCAACTGTGAATTGATGGCTGGTTCAAACTGGCCTTGGTTTCGTCCTAGTGTCTGGTGTGTGTAGGGTAGGGACGTAATTCGAGTTTCAGCCTCCTTTCAGGTGGCTGTTGAGCACATTTTGCCCATATTGAATTGCCAGCAACATTCAGAAGACAGCTTTTTAATATTTAAAAACCACAATATTAGGCCTTGAAACCTGGTTCAGGGAAATTGTTTCCCTTTCCTTCTGCTGGCTGTTTTGGTATGGCTTACTGGTATTTCCTTTATTATCTGTTTTTAATCAAGTTTCCCTGACGTGATTCTTCGGAGGAGCAGCAGAAGCGGTTGTGCCTTCCTGAGATGATCTCATTTGCTTCCGAAGGAAGATGGTGGAAAAAACTCCTCTCTGGCAGGGATGCTCATGAGCATGTGCTCCAAAAAAATGCATGTCAAAGGTGGCTTCTAAGCTGGAACAGGTTGGCAGCTTCCCTTCTTAGGCATTTCAACATCCCTAGGCCCTGTTCTTGAGGTGCCCACTTTCAGCAGGGGCCACCCGCTGCTTCGGCTGAGTTCGCCTGTGGTTTTACTTACTTGGGTGGCCACTGCTCCTCGTGGCAGTGGAAGGGCCCCTTTTGGTTGCCGTGCCTGGTCCTCAGTGGGGAGCCACACCAAAGCCTCACAGCTGCGCTTCTGTCGCTGTGATGGGGAGCAAGCTGCAACACGAGGGACAGCTTTTCGTCTCAGTATCCCTTCCAGTCTGAAATGCGACCGTCTGTGAGCCTGAGGAGCCACTGGTGGGTGTGACATTGCTGGTGCTGCAGGCGGCCCAGACCCTTTGCTGTGAAGGGAAATGGCTTTTTTCCCTTTGTGGAGCAGCTCTCCAGTGGAGGCTGTCCCAGCCACGGCCGTGCAACGGGAGAGGGCCAAGAGTGATGAGCTGGGGGGTCTGCACCAGGGGGAGAGAGGCTGGAACATGGCTTCTGGTAGGGCCTGGGCAGCCCCAGGAGCAAATTTCAGGGCTAGAAACTAATTTTTTTTTTATGTGAGTGAGGAGCAGACGTAAACTGGAAGCTCATCTGAGAGGCATTCCTTGAATGAGTTGCTAGACCTTAGAGGAGCCGATGTGGTCAATGTTTCCCCATGTGCTCAGCCCTTGGGAATTCCTGGCCTTCCTCCAGGTTTCTGCTGGGTTTCCCTGAGGGGACCAGCAGAGGTCAGAACGATCTTCCCAAAGTAAATCCTGCCTTCTCCATGGCAAATGGGAGTGCTGGCTGCTCATTTGCCACAGCCTGAAATCATCCTTGCCTCCTCTGCCTCCAGCAGCACCAAAAGCTCCAGCCTGAGGGCTCTTTATACATTCTGCTTGCTTTCACTGCCTTTGTATTGCAGCTGTCACTGTCCCAGCTGTGCTCATACAGGGACCTGTAAGGGGGTCTCTCTGAGAGCTAAAATCCACTTATATCAATCCTTTTCCTTTTTGTGCACAACGTCTGGGCCACGCAGCGCGAAGCTCCTTGTAGTGATACTGAAAAGGTTTTCATTTGTGGTTTTCATGTCTTTAATCACAGGTCATAAAATAACCATGATGTGTGGCTGCCAACCCATGAGCATTTAAACTTAAAGTTTTTTTTGGCTAATTACTTCATAATTTGCTGCAATGCATTTTTGGAGAGGCTCTGTGGGGAGAGGAGAGTTCATTAGGCTTGTCAGGGTGGCCAGTGTGAGCTGCTGCCCTGGCTGTGTGACAGGAGGGTGGGTGAGGTTCCTAGCAGGCTGGTGATGGTCACTGTGGCAGCATTCAAACTCTGTAATCCAGCGTGCAAGCAGCTTTGCTGCTGCTCTTGCCCTAGCAGCGTGCTGTGATGCTTTGTGGATGTGCTGAGAGGTGAGGTAGGGTTAAGACTCTGGTCTAATTCATCAGTGTTTTAAGTCAAGTTCTGTACATTGCTTAACTGTTTGAATTTCTACCCCAAACCTCTGCTTTACACTTTTACACTCTGTGTGTTTCTACATTTTTATGGCTGAACAGACTTTTTAGGTAGTCCTGACTCGAGAGAAAGAGCACCTCGTGGGGAAGCCGTTTTTACCCTGCTTTCCTATGGAAGGCGGGTGAGTGATCTCACTGTCTGTTTGGCTCCTCCCTTCCTCTTCCTTCCCAGGAATATTTTTAACCCCTAGTTTGGGTAAAAATGCCCCAGGGAGAAAAGTCTTGCTGATTATTCATGCCTGCAGGCTGTGTCAAAATGGGTCACCAGTGAGTATAGGAACGCTTTAGCGGAGTCCTGCAGCAGGAAAACCAGCAGATGAGCTCAACCCTACCATGCCACTACTAGAGAGCCCTCAGGGGAGGGACTTGGCCAGGGAAAGGACAGGGAAGGCCATGGAGAGCATGGAGGGAGATTTGTGTTCCTAATCTTACAATCAGTCATGATGCCCATCCTTAGAAAAGCGAGATGTGTCAGTTCCAGTGCTCTGCGAACTCTTTGGTTTTTACTTCTCCCCCTGTCCCCCATTTAGGCCATGTGGAAATCTGCAACTATCTAAGTTTGTCTGGTGTTACTGTTCCATGGCTCTGTCTTGGTGTATCTGAGGTTAACATTAGATATTAGGAAGAAATTGTTCCCTGTGAGGGTGGGGAGGCCCTGGCACAGGTTGCCCAGAGAAGCTGTGGCTGCCCCATCCCTGGAAGTGTCCGAGGCCAGGCTGGATGGGGCTCTGAGCAACCTGGGATAGTGGAAGGTGTCCCTGCCCATGGCAGGGGAGTGGAATGATTTGGGCGTTAAGGTCCCTTCCAACCCAAACCATTCCATGATTCTGTGATTTTGGACTTTCAAGATGTGCCACCTGTTCAAGAGCTCCAAAATCTGCTTTAAATACCTTAGAAAACTGTTGGGTTGCTGGCAGGGCCCACAGAGGATACAGTTTTTAAACCAGATGATTCCTTAGCTTCTTTTCAGATTTTGTAAAAGATACTATTTCAGGTAGTGCTGAGTTTCGACTTCATCTGCAAAAGGAAATTGAAAAAATCTGCCCTTTCCTGTTTGTCAGTGACGTTGCTGTGCTGAAATAAAGGAGGGGGTTTGCTGCAAGCTTCACTCCCAGCCTGCTTGCAAAGCTTGGTTTTCTTTTCCTCATGACACGCTGTATGAAAGATCTGGGCAGCAGGTGTTTGGCTAAATAAGCTTTCTGTTATTGTGTCTGTGTGTGTATAGCCTGTATGGGGGAGTCAGTGAGAGAAATAAAACACAACCAATTGCTTAGCATTGTGTCCCAGTGACATGATTGAGGGTGGGCACAGGGGTGAGAAAAGTGCCATTTATTTGTGCCCGATGAAATCAGAAGGAGAGGGGAACGAAGGGGAGAGAGAGGGTGGGATTATTGCAGCAGGAGCTGAGTAAGGGGAAAGTTTTGTGCATATCGAGGGAGGCTAAAGTGCTGTTCTTGGGATCTGCGCCTCGGTGTTACAGTGAGAGATGCTGATGGTGTCTCACCCCCTTCTTAATTTACTTTCCATACTCTCAGCACGTGGCAGCGAATTTTTAGGCAGATGGAGAGACAGATACAAACTGTGTAGGGTCTGATTCTGTGGTCCTGGTTCACACAAGTGTATTTGCTGCAGGCTGGGAGGATGCTTGGCTGGAGGAGCGTGTCTGTGCATTGTGATGTGCTGCTGCTGCCGAAATACCCCCACAGCAGATGAGATGGGTGCTGGTTAAGTGGAATTACTTGCTCTTTAAGAAAGGAATTTGCATGTAGCTATATTGAAGCTACATACTGTTCCAGATATGTGTGTATATATAGAAAGTCTGTGCAAACATATCGAGATTCATATTTCAAGCTGGATTTATTATCCTTTCTACCACTAACTTACGCAGACCTAAATTTCCAGTTGGAACCTGTGTAGCCTAATTGCTGTTTCTCCCGTAGGGCTCAGGCCTGGCCTGGTCTGGTTTCAGTCTTGGTAGAGCAGTGCTGGTTTGGGTTCTGTGTTCTATTCTGGCTAAAGCTGTACTGGGAATATAGTTTGTGTCAATGTCTCAGCTGAAATGAACTTTACATGCACAAGAATTGTGCTTTTAACGGTATCATAACCTCCACATTTTCCTCCTGTAGCTGCATTTAGGCTAGGGTGGTTCACCCACTGCAGCTTTAGGCACAGTCTCCTGGTGAAGCAAGCGAGTTTGGAATTACAGCTCCAAGTTTTCTTCCAGACAGGATGCAGCAAGACACACAAAATAGCTCTGTAGCTCTTCAGTAGTGTGTTGGAGAAATGCCTTGCCTTCCTTTAAGGAGAACAGACATTTAAAAGTCATTTTATTTCCAGAGTTGCAATCTTTAAAATAAGATTCATTGTAAGAATACTGTTAAGCTTCATCATAAAACCTTAGCAGGGTGGTTCTCAACACTTCCAGTTTTCCAAAACCAGAATTCCAATCCTTTTCTCCTTAAAGTCTACCCTTATTTCAGAGCAATTGTTCAATGATAGCTGTTTTAATTTCTTCTAAAGGATTTATTAATTATGACAACTGGAGAGAGACTTGTAGAAGGGGGCATCTGGCTGTTTCTGTTCCAAGGAGTGTGTGGGTGAGAGCCCTGTGAGACTCTGATGTACGGAGAGCTGCACATGGCCTTGATGGGAATGGGGGGAGCTGCAAAGCCACGACTCATGGAAAGTCTCTCTGAAGGAGGGACTCTTGATCTCCCTGGTGAATCTGTGCAAGGACATCAGGCTGTCTCCTGCAGTGCATGATCGTAAGTACATGAATCTACTGACTGTGTGCTCATCTTTGTAAGAGTTGTGGTGTTTAGATCACTTTATTAACATAAATGCATCCTCCTGATTTGCACATCGGCAGTAGGGCAGTCCAGAAGAGAGAGTGTAGTTATGCAGAGCAGTGCTAAATGCCTTTTTATGTCCTTCAAGAACTGTTACAGGCCAGCTGATCTGAAAAGAGACGAAGCTGGTGGAATTTCCCAGTGCACTGCTCTGAGCTTTGGATTGTACTTTGATGTTAGGAGATTTGGGAGATTAACTGGCAAGCTTTTTTCATTGCAAAAGCGTGTCAGAACAACTTGCTGCTAAGAGATCCAGGCTTATGTGGTCTGAGGCAAACCCAGGGCAAGGCAGAGTCTGCTGGTTGCAGGAATTGGTGTTTCAGCAGCCACAGCTTTGCTGTTCAGCTGGAAGGAACTCTGGTGTGTGTACCTTGTGCACACGAGTGTCATGGTCACAGCCGAGGAGATTCAGGTTTGTAGCTGTGGAAGTCCAGCAGAGCTGCTACTTCAGAGCTGCCCATGTGGGACTGGGATGCCAAATGCTGTCAGTTTCCAAAAGGAGCCAGTCAAGTGTACAGATCTCTCAGGCATCACTAGAGACCTTGGCCTGCAAGATTCCTGAGGCTGTCTCTGTCAGGGTTCCTGGGATATCATGTCTCGAAGGGGAGTGTGACCATGCAGAGACACTGACATGTATCACAAGGAGAAGGAGTTTTCTGCCTCGCCTGTAACATCATCAGTTTGTGATCCTTGTCACTCCTGCAGTGCAGTAGGGGCTGTGTGTGCCTTCTCAACCCTGGAGTCTTGTTCTCTTTTCAGCCCTCAAGCTCCTCTCAGTCATTTCAGGAGACCTGGAGGTTGGCAAGGAAGAAGGAAGGGAAATCAATCGTGTTGCCCAAAGGCTTCTCCTTGTGCTGACCTCTGCTCGTTAGAGCAATTGTAACTTCAGCACACGTCCAGGCTCTTTGAACTAACAGGATCTGGGTATTTTGTTGCAGAAGCCAGCTACCTGAAGGTCACTGAGGTGCCTCCAGAGAATGGTCTGACCTGTGCCAGTGTCAGGATGAGAATGGTGGCACCGTCTCTGTTCTGCTCAGCTCTCGCAATGTCTGCGTGCCTTGCTCTGCACAGCCTGGAGCTCTTGTGCACGGTGACCTCGGTAGTTGCTTATCCCCACCTTCATACACCCCCTGCCTGCTCTGTGAGATGTGTTGTGGACGTGCACTGTGACTGATGAAGCTCAGCTTTTCTTCTCAGGGCACAGCCCAAACACGTTGTTTACTCTCACTTACAAGGGTTGTGCCTCCGTGGCAGGTTTTCCCTGGGGTCTGTATGGTGTGTGGGGACTGGCCCTTGCTTTGCCTGCTGGCCTTGTGTCCAGAGGAGATCTACGAGTGTCCAGAGGAGACTACTAAGATGGTGAAGGGCCTTGAGGGGAAGTGTTATGAGGAGCAGCTGAGGGCACTGGGTCTGTTCAGCTGGAGGAGACTGAGGTCCGAGCTCACCAGGGGTTGCAGCTCCTCCTTAGGGGCAGCAGAGGGGCAGGCACTGATCTCTGCTCTGTGTGACCAGGGACAGGACTCAGGGAACGGCTGGAGCTGTGTCAGGGAGGGTTAGGGTGGATATCAGGAAAAGGTTCTTCCCCCAGAGGGTGGTGGGGCACTGAACAGGCTCCCCAGGGAATGGGCACGGCCCCAAGGCTGCCAGAGCTCCAGGAGTGTTTGGACAGTGCTCTCAGGGATGCACAGGGTGGGATTGTTGGAATGTCCTGGGCAGGGCCAGGAGTTGGACTTTGATGCTTTATGGGTCCCTTCCAGCTCAGGATATTCTGTGATTCTGTGGTGGCTGTAGCATACCTGCCTCTGGTTGTCGTCACAGGCTGCATCAGCTCTTCTCACCTGTGCTGAGGGAGGTGTGAATTGTTGTGGTGAGGAGGGCGGAGGTGGAAGGGAATGAGGGGGAGTGTGATCAGTGGGAGAGCACCACTTTTCAAGGGGTTCTGCCAGGCTGCCTTCAGGAGGAGCTCCTGAACCTGGATGCTGGAGCTCTGCTCAGGACAGGCTGCTCAGGGGCCATGGGCAGGGGGTCTAAAGCAGCAATTCTGTGTGAGGAAACCCTGTTTGCCTTTGGGAGTGGGCACAGCACTGATGGGAAGTGGGAACAGAAACCTCTGTGTTGCACAGCTAATAGGCCAGTGGCCAAGTGATCTGTCTCTCCAGGGTGAAGCATATTGTGCTCAGGTATAGATTTCCTAATTTGTACTCTTCTGATGGCCAAGTAGAAAGCTGCAACCTGAAATTCGTGACTTCTGTTGTGTATGTCTAGTTTGGCTGGACGAGTATGATGGAAAACACGTGGTGTCAGCCTTTTGTAATTTGAGTCCTGTGAAGTCTTGCTCTGAAGACCAGATGTGGAGAGAACATGCACACCTGGCAGCATGTACTGGGAGCAGTGGGTCCGTGTGCTCCGCGCCCTTAAATCAATGTCACTTCCTCCTGGAGGAACAATGGGGCTCCTAATTATAAATCCTGTACACTGATTTGTTTCCATGCACTCTCTGCAGACCCCTCTCCAGAGGCCTTAGGCTGAGAGGAGAGGCCGTGAGATGGGATTTTGGTTTTGGCTTCGCTGGTGGTGAGCAAACTGGGAATTCAGTTTTGCCTCTCAATGGTTGTTTCTCCAGGTCAGAAAAGGTTTCTTTATAATCCCCAAGACCTGTCTGGCAATCAGCTATAGACTTCTATAAAAACTTTTTTCAGTGTATGCTGCATGTTGGTTATAAAACAAGCAGACTGTTCTGGCTCCTGGAATCCCAGCTCCTTCTTTAGTGCTTCTTTCATTGTGTGGTTGAATCATAATGAAATCCACTGAAAAAAGAAATCATGTATTTTCCATTATAGCCGCCATATGGCCTTATTGCTAATTTTTAATTAGCTGTGGGATGGTTGCATACACAGTTTATTTGGAGTAAGGAAGGAGACTGAGAACTGGATGAGGAGATGTCTGCATGGAGGCATGGTGTCTTTTTTAGTGTCTTTAAATAGAAGAATGTGTAATGCTCAGAAAGTGCTGTTCCACTAGGTCTGTTTGGCAGATGCATGCATTTGTGCCATTAAACAGATGCAGACACTTCTGTCATTTTTAAATAGAATAGTGTTGTTTACTCTCTGGTTTGCCTAGTCCAGCAGATGGATCCGGAGGCTTTGCAAAATTGACAAGAGTTTTTTTCAAAAAGGATAGGAAAAAGTAACCACTCGCACTTTCCACTTAACATTCTCCCACAGGAACAGGGTTGTGAAATTGTGCCTCAGGATTGCTGTTTGCCTTCTTGCCCATGTGTGGCTCCCAGTATTGTTACACTGAATTGGTTCCACTGGAAAAATTAGGCCTGGTAACACTATAGAGTTTGGTCTGACAGGAATCTTGATGCTCTACTTAGAATTCTGGAGTTAAGTTGCAAAAGATCGAGTCCAATAGTTCCCCCAGCACTGCCAAATCCATCCCTTAATCATGTCCCCAGGTGCCACATATGCAAGCCTTGTAGGTACCTCCAGCAATGATGACCCCAACACTTACCTGGGGAGCCTGTTCCAGTACTTGACAGCCCTTTCAGTGGAGATGTTTTTCCTCATATCCAACCTGAACCTCCTCTGGCACTACCTGAGGCCATTTCCTCTTTGTTTCATCATTTGTTCCCTGGGAGCAGAGCCTGAGCCCCCCCTGGCTGCCCCCTCCTGTCAGGGAGTTGTGCAGAGCCAGAAGGTCCCCCCTGAGCCTTCTTTTCTCCAGGCTGAGCCCCTTTCCCAGCTCCCTCAGCTGCTCCTGCTGCTCCAGCCCCTTCCCCAGCTCCGTTCCCTTCTCTGGACTAACTCAATGTCTTTTCTGCCATGAGGGGCCCAAAACTGATTCTGGGATTTGATCTGCTCCCTGACTTTGTCTTCCAGCTCAGGGGCTGGGTACAGTGAGAACAGCCAGTCTGACTGTTAAAGACTGAGGCAGAGAGGGCATGGCGTACCTCAGCCTTTTTCACTATGTGTCCCCACTGCAGCCAATAAAAGGTGGATATTTTCCTTAGCACTCCTTTGGCTGCAGATGCATTTGTAGAAACATTTTTTTGTCCTTTATGGCAGTAACCAGATTAAGTTCTAGTTGGGCTTTGGCCCCCTTAATTTTCTCCCTTCATAACCTCATGACATCCTTGTAGTCCTCTTGAGTTGCCTGCCCTCTTTCAATGGTGATAAACTCTTCTCCTGAAGAATGTCCAGCCTTCCTGGAGCCCTTTGCCCTTCAGAACTGCCTCCCAAGGGTCTGTGTCCCCCTTTGAGACAGAGGTACCCCATCTGTTGCCAGCAGGCTTTGTGTCATGCAAACTGACCCATGACCAAAAAAATCCAAAATGGAAGACCCTAACCAGACTTGGAGCCAGGTATTGATTGATTTGTTGGCTCTTCCTCTTACTTCCCTCATCGTTCTCTGCAACTGGAAGGATAGGTAATTGAATTAGGTAATGAAATAAGCTTGGGTAATGGAGCCCTATCATTGGGAAACTGGATTTTAATTGCATCCAGGACGTCATGCTGCAAAATGTTGCTGCTGTGCCATGAGCAAACCAGATGTGCTGCCTGTAAAGCAGACCTGATGCTGTCTGCCACACAAGCTGGTTGGGTTTTACTTTTTGTGTGTGGAAGGGAAGAAGCAGTTGTGACTGACCGTAGCTAATGCAGCAACAGTCCAGCCTCAACCAGAATTCTGTAGGTCCTTCCAAGGAAGGTTTCTCTGATTCTGTTCTCTCAGTTTCTGAGTTTTTTGAGGGTCCCTTGTCAGGGAAAGAGACAGATGGTAATGGGAAGATGAGAGGGAATGGCCTTAGTGTCCACTCTCTGCTGCATGGTTGAGGGAGAAGTTTACATATTTGTTTCCAAGTTTCCATCTGGTAAAAAAAAATTGTAGCTTTTAGTGAGGGACTTTTTCTTCTAATGAATGGCATTAGGTGTAGGTGCTGTAGTACCCAGAATCTTGGTGGAAGGCATCCTCAGTGGAGTCCTTAATTTGCTGTTGATCCAGTGGTTGGTAAGAGCTTTCTCCAAGACTGCAAAGCCAATTTGAAACTGTCTGAGCTGGGGAATTTCACTCCTGTACTGAATGCACAGGAGATGGGCACTGCTGTTTCGGGGGGTTGGGTAATTTGGCACGTTGCAGCATAGCTGGCCAGATAATTCTGTTTGTGAATGTGAAAGATTTCATATGCATTGTAATTACTGACAGAGTAAGAACAGATGCAAGGAGAGGAGGGAGAAGATCCTCCTGGCTACGCCTGTGCTGTGTGAGCTCTTCGTCTCATGGTCTGTCCTGGGATGTATCCTGTTCAACATCTGCCTCAGTGCCCTGGAGGAGGTGATGGAGCCGGTGACACGTGCAGGTGACACCGAGCTGGGTGCCCCCGAGGGCAGGGCTGCTGTTCAGGGAGACATGTAAACAGGCAGGGGAAGCTGGCTGACAGAATCTTCCCAAGTCCCGTAAGGACAAGTGGAAAGTTCTGCTCTGGGGCAGGAAGAGAAGAAGAAGCAGCCCTGAGCAAGCTGGTCTGAGCTCAGAGCTGCCTCTGCTTTGAGAAGGAGGTTCAGCTAAAGGCCCCCTGAGGTAATTTCCATGCTGTATTGCCCAATGCACTTGTGGCTCCCTGGCATCTTAGATGCTTCCAAGGCTGGACTAAGGACTTTTCTTAAACATGGAAAGAATGAAGTCTTATTGGATTAAGAATTACGGGATTTACGAGCACGTGAATGCAACACTATGCAGTGGAACTGTTCATCTCATCACAGACCTTTCACTGGTTTTTCAATGAGATGCTAGTAAGAGTACAGTATTTTTTCTTTCTTTTTTGCCTATCTAATCTGTTAGTTAGGAGAAAAGCAGGGATTCCACTGGGCTGCTGCTCTGGCTGCTTCTTTCGTGAGGGTGAGTTGGAGAGGCTGTGTAGTTAGAAAGCTGGTTTGGGACTGACCTGTAACTGAGCTTGAAAGTCTTTAAGACATCTAGCATCACTGGGACACCACCTTTTCTAGCTCACAGGACCTGGTATTACCAGTGCAAAGGCTTTAAAAGAGACCACAGAAAACTAGAACTGCAAATCCTGTAAAACTTCGGTGTCCTGACTAAGTAAACGAATAACAGCTGCAGGTCTTTTTGATACTTTGTGAAATGTGATGTTTTCTTGTGCTTTTGCGCTTGTTTTGATTTGATTCTTTGGCTGGCTCTTGTTTCATGATTGCATTTTGATAACCCTTGAGGGCTCTGCTTGGGAGACTGGACTGGAAAGTCAGTTGGAGGGCTCCACTCCTTCTACGTAGTCTTCAGCAGCTCCGTTAGGAAATGCTGGTGTCTATTTCTTACTTAAATAATGTTTCTTACTTTAATTTCTTACTTAAATGTCTATTTCTTACTTCTTATTTCTTACCTGGCAGAGTTAAAGATGTAAATGCTTTTATGGCAGCCACTGTCTCCAGTGTACCTTCCCTTCATGGACTGGCTTTTATCTGACTGTGGGCTCTGAGTTCCAGACTTTTACTGTGAGTTCTGTAGTGCTTTTCACTGAAGTGCTTGTCTTGACAGGCTCCTCTGATGCTCAAAGCAACAAGTAAAATAATTTCCCCCATATGACATGTCTGGAAACCATTGAGAAAACTCCCTTACATTTTGTAGCATTTACTTACACAGAGCTTTCATCTCAGTTTTAATGCGCTGCTTTACTGCCCTGAGTGCAGGTAGGACGCAGGAAGGGTAGAGCTGGGCATGAGCAAACTCGCGATATGGTACACTGAAAACTCTGTGTTGAGTGTTCAGGGTAGAGCTTCTAGTTTGGAGCACGGCCTGTCCCAAACTCTCAGTGTGTGTGTTGCAAATAGAATTGCTGTATGTGAGTGTTTTTCAGGGTTTTCCTTGTCTTTCTGGGTGACATTTGGGCAGCTGCAGCAATGAGGCATGTGCACTTTTTGTGGTCTGCAGAACCATTTATCTTGGCTTGTTCTTCCTGTAGAATCATGTTGCACGAGCAAAATAGTTGCTTTTTTTGAAATGCAAGTCATATCTGTAGCCTCCCTTCCATTCCCCTGAAGTTTGGCTGCTGAGCTCTGTGCTGTTAGCTGTGGAAGACGGAGCCTTTGTGCTGCTGCTGCTGCTCACCTGCCGTCAGTGCCTTCAGAAGTGAGTCTGTTACTCTGTTCTTCTCGTGACATGTCCAGAAGAGCAATCAGCATAAAATGTTCTCATATTTGCACAGTAGATTACCTGTGGTGGTGGTGGTGACCTGTTCATCCTTTGTGTGAAGGATATGGGGAGAGCAGGAGGCCGAGGCAGGTAAAAGTGGTTTGGGCAGATAACTGAAGGGGGCTCACTCACTTGTGGAGGTGAGTCAAACCGTGTGGAGGAGGTGGAAGGAAGCTGGTGGAGGAGTGGAAAGCTGGTCACTTGTGAAGTATGCTAGCCTGAGCTGCAGTATTGACTCTTCTTGAAGCTGAGTGTTCTGCTTGATAAAGTTTGCAGGGTTAGATGTGTGTGTGGGATCCAGAGGTAGAGCTTGTAGGAGGGTGTAAACTGAAATGGTGTTTTCTCCCAGATTTCTTCATGGTTCAGGAGATGAGTTGAAAGAATGGGCTGGGTGTCTCTCTTCCAGAGTAGTGCTGTTAGCTCTGCTTCTGACCGCTTCTGCTGTCTCTCCCCTGGTGGTTTGCTTTCACCGGACCCATTAAATATGGTTACCTTAAGCAGTGAGTTGATTCTGGTTTCTGAAGTTGCTTTTGGCTAAAGGAGCCTTGTTGGTGCTTGGCATCTTGTGGAAATCAGCCTGCTTCATTTGGGATCTTGGGCTGAGTTCCTAGACATGAAGGTACTGCTCCTTTACTTGCTTGTGCCCATCAGCTTTGGTTTGGGAGTATACCAAAGCCTGAGAGAGCACTAAGGACTTTCTAGGAGAACACAGTATTTCATGGAGAATGGATGGCAGAAAATTGAAAATGCCTTGAAGGTTTTCTACTTGGGGTGGACACAAGCCCAAAGTCTCCTTCAGTCCTTTCCTTTTCTTACTAGACTTTGTCTTCCCCTCTGCTCTCATATGCCAGATTTGACTCCACATCCTCCTTTCAGCTGGAAGTTGTTCTGGTGCTCATGCAGTGTCCTTGGGAGAACATAACCCTCCACCATTACTTCATGGGGAGAAATGACCCTTTCTGTGTAGGGAGGGAATTGCACCTGGGGGAGGCTAAGAAAATACGTTTCCCCATTTTCAAGCAGAGCTTGTGTGCAGAGGGAGGAGTATAGCTTTTAGGGTTTTCTCAAGGTTCAGTTCTTGCCTGGCTTTTCCCAGTCAAAAATTTTGGGATTGAAGCAATCTATTGCAAGTGCATGTCCTGGAGTGTAGAAGCTGGGTAGCTGTGGTGTGATGTTAGTGCTTAGGAGAGGTGGGTAGGGGGTAGGTGCTTTAGAGGAGGGGAGCGTTGCTCCATTTCAGGCAGGGAGAACAAAATGCCAGACCTGTTTGCTGGTCGCTGCTTAAATATGTACTTTCACCTCTCAGGCATGAGAAAAGGTGATTAAAAAGATGTGCCATTTTCAAAGCTGTGGGGTTGCCACTGTAAGGGCAGTGCAGGGAGACTGAGGCAGAGCTGGTCGGCAGGTCTAATCTGCTCTGTATCCTATCAGGTGTCCATCTATTAACTTTTTAAGTGTAACTTTACAAATACTTTAAAGCACCATTCTTGTCCACACTTGTATTTCTGCTGGTTGGGGGTGGAGTTTTGTTTGTTTGGTTATTTTTTGTTTGGTTTTTTGTTTTGCTTGTTTGAGTTTTTTTGGTTGGCTCTTTTCATTAATTTTGCCCAGCATTAATGTTTGTGTGTCTACACAGTGAAAGTTAACTTTATATTTTTTCCCCTTTCTTATCTGGCTAGTTTTCAGACACACCGTTTCCTCACCCTGTGACATAATGTGGCTTCTGGAACCACTAGTGCCCGCAAAAGGAAGGGGTGAGTGGCAGGTGGGGCTCAAGATGAAGTCTGAGTGCCTCTTTGCCCTGATGGATCCCTGCCTGATGAAGACAGCAACATAACTGGCTCAGGGCAATAATGAAAGAGCTGAGAAACAGCAAAATGATGAATCCCATGTTTGACTTTCAGCTTCAGTTCCATAGCTCTCTGTATGCTTCTGTCAAAGGCTGCAGCTTCAGTTCCATAGCTCTCTGTATGCTTCTGTCAAAGTCTGCATCTTGCTTTGATGCCTGGCAGAACCAATTTTGAAGGATTCCCAGTTGAGTGTTAGTAAGTGGGTGTTAGAGCTGTTGTCTGCTTTGGTGTTTAGTTTCCAGTGCTGGCAATGCTGAAAGCCTCTTATGGCTGCTGCACTCCGTTTAGTGCTTCTCTCTCCTCAGATGCTGCATCTCTGCCTGTTCCCGTTCCGCCTCGTTTCAGCACTGCTGGTACCTGTGCAGGGCTTGGCCAGGACAGCTGAAGCTCTGTTAATACTGGCTGTCTCATCACAGCGGTCACCACCAAAATAATGGAAATCCTCTTTTCACAGACACCCCCCAAACAACTCCCTGGAAAGATAAGAACATTCTTATTCGTGAAAATACAAAAGCAGTTTTTTACCCTTGCAAGCAAAAAAGCAAAGCCCAAGCTTCTCATAAACATTTCCAGCTGGCTCAAGTGTTGAATATGCTTATGTTACCATGCTAGATATGTATTTTACCTTTGGCAAAAATAAAGGGGAGATCTCTGTTCTGGCAGTCACAGAATAGACCTGTGTAAATTTTACCACATCCATTTAAGCAAGTGTGGCCTGATCTTTGCAACTAAACCAAAAGCGTTATTACAGCCCTTTCCTAAAAGTTGCCTTTGGCTTTGCTGTTCTCCTGTTGTTTTTTCGCATCTTTCCATTTCTTTATGTGCCAGAGTCTGGTCACTGTGAGTGCCTTGTCTGCTGAGGCATATAAATAATTTGCTTTATTACCACAGTTCTGCTTTGAATGCAGTCCCTTGATACAGTGCCTTTATGTGGATTTGGTCAAGTCTTTGCCTTTGATCTGCCTGGGATTATTAATTCTCTGTTGTAGTTAATGGCTGCTTTGTCTTTCTCCCGCAGCCTCCACCAAAAGATCTGAGAGCCTTTTGTAACTGTGCAGTGATTAGTGATGCAGTAGCAGACTGAGCTGTGTGTGGTTTGTCTCTAGAAAAAGTGCGGTGTAGCAGCATGTTTGGGCCTGGTTTTGAAACCTTTCTGCTTATCAGTTTTTCTCAGAAAATGCGAGATTTAGTAAAGCTGCCTTTTGTTAAATGTGCCTAGAAAGCTTGCAGTTTTGAGGACAACTTTTTGTGAGAGTTTTAGCTGTCAGATGGAAATTTTGTTGTGTGCATGGCTGCCTGTGTTGGTCTGTGATAGGCAGAGGAGCAAGTTAAGAGGTTGGCAGTGCAGAGTCTTCAGGGACTTGTTGCCCTCTGGTCTGACTTCCATGGAAAGTGGGAGCTCCAGCTGATACCTGATCTTTTATGCAAGGGCTTGCTGCTTGACCAGGGGGATTTGTCCTGTGTCCACGTTCTCAGCTGAGATGTGAGTGAATGAGGGTTATCTCACTGGTCTGAAAGGGCTAAGAATGGTCTTGAATGTGGGCTTTCTATTTTGCACGTGGTGATCTGGACTATAAGGATATGAGTTGCAGGCACTGTCTGAAAAAGTGCAGCTGCTCACAGTTCGGCTCTGGTGAGAAGAAGGAAACTTGGGAAGCAGTAGGAATTTGGGGCAGGAAGGGAGCTTCCCGTGCAGTTTGACTTACCTGGGCACTGCACGTTTGCTGTCTGTGTGCTGCTCCGACCAGAGAGGAGGACAAAGTTACTTGGATGGATCATCTGCAGTGGAGCCAAGGACAGCAAAGCAGCCTGATAGCTTCCAAAGTTAGGATCTCATCACGAGGTGGAAGTGCATCATGTAAAAGTTGTGGTCCGGCAGCGCTGGGCACTGGCTGAATGCAAAGGAAAGCACAGGAACCCCAGGATCGGTGTCACAGCAGCTGCTGCTTTCTGTGGGGTGGGATTTGGCCTTGCAGTCAGAAATAACCAGAGCTAAAATTAAGCAGCATTTACCATCTGTTTTTGTAAGATGCAGAGGCTTGTGGTCAGTTTTTTAATAACAAGGCCGTGAATGGCAGAGATTGAAGTAAGCTGTGCTGTTGTTGATACCTTTTAAAATTACACTAAAAATTATTAAGAGGGAAGGTAGAAAGCTGTTGATAACAGTTTTCCCTTTCTCTTAAAAAGGAGAAAGCTGGGGCGTCTCTTTTTTTTTACAGTGCTCCTGCTGACTTTAAAGGCCATCTGTTGGCCTTTGAGAAATCCTTGACAGCTCTGGTGGCACTTCCAACTTTGTGCAGCTGATTGCTTGTGCAGCGTGCAGTTTGCCTGTAATCCCATGCTCTGGGACAGCCTGCCTGGCTTACAGATACAGTGCTGTGTTCCGTGTGTGTGTGATCTGCTCATTCTCCTAATTTGTTTGAAAGGCCAGCACAGCTTCCGATGTGACTTAATCATGTTGGCTGCTGACACTGCCAGGAGATTGTCAAAATACTGCAGGGCTGCCAGGAACCCTTGCTGCTTTTTGACCTTTTACGTGTGAATTTAAATTTCTAGTTCAGGGGAAAACATAGGGTTTTTGCTGAAAGCTGACCGGGACTAAGCAATGCTCCTTCAGCCTGTTCTCGATATCCTACCCCATCCTGCCTTCCCCTGCTGCAGGTTTGCTGTGACCAGTCTCTGAAATGGAATGATCAGGCTTTAGAGAAAGGTGTTTTACAGCAGTCTCAGGTAGGGAGCAAAAGAACTGCGCCATCACCACAGGGGAAGGTGTTCCCTGTGGGGAGGGGAAGGGGAGAAGGAGCCCTGTGACTGGGCAGACAAGGAGCAGTAATACCTCCTGTGGGATGTACTGTGACTGTAACTCGTTGTACAAGCACAGCTCTGCTCTGCCAGTCAAATGCCTCTTGCATGGATGGCTCTGGTACAAACCTCACAGCAAAGCCACTGCTGCCGGTACAAAGTCGAGGAGGTTGGCACTTGCCAAGCTGTTAATATCCATAATCTTTTACAGTACCTTTGTGTTTGTGAAAGCATGGGCTGAAAGCCATTCTTTGTTGTAAATTTGCATTAAAATACCAGGTTTGCATTAAAATGTCAGGTTCTTCTCAGAAAGGTACCTGTTGCTCCATCCTGACTATTAACTGCCTCTGCTTGCTCATTTGTGGGTTCTCTTTTTTTTCCAGCATTGTGGCTCGGTTTCCTGTTCCTGCTTCTGTTTCTTTGCTCACCAGTGATAAGTGAATACTGGGGGCATTGAGCAGGGAAAAAGTCCTCAGCATTGTTCCAGCGCAGTGTGAAAGACTTCTGGAGTCCTGCAGGTGTGGGGAATGCCCTGGCACGTTCATGTTCCGGAGTGCGGGTGCCTGTCTGCATGCTGCCTCTGTGAACCTGTGTGTTCCTTGGGGCAAGCTGTGGAAACCCAGCTGTGCCTTCACCAGAGGGTGCAGGTGACTTTCTTGGGAAGCTCCATGCACAGAAAACACCATCCTGGAGGCGCCTGCTCTTAGGCAGCCAGGGTGGGCCAAGGCAGGCGCTTGGCTCTCTTGGGAGAGGGAGGGATTCCTGGCTGGGACCACGGCCAAGTGCTGTGTCCTCCCTCCTGGCCCCCTGTCCCCGGCAGCTGGGAGCCGATCTTAGTGCCTGCTCCTGTGTCACCGTGCCCAAATTAGGGGGGTCTGGCAGTCTGGAGGTGGCAGTCCCTTATCCAGTTGCTGCCACTCCATCAGCATTCAGACGCCCCATGGGCTTCGCCTGTGACCTGTCTGTGCTGCTGGGGCCGGGATGGCTGGTCTGCTGTGTAAGAGGCGCAAAAAAGGAGGTAGGAAACACTGCCTTTGTAGCAGGAATCGCTTCATGAGGACCTGGCGTGCCGGGCTCTCCCTGGGAGGTGGCTTTGGGAAGCTTTCTGCTGGCAGAGCCTTGCTTTGCTGGCAGAGGTAGGAGAGGGAGTTTTGGTCCCGTGGGATCTGGCACAGCTACATGTGAGGAGAAGCACAGAGGTTTTGTGTAGTTCTTCATGTCATGAGGGATGGGGGCTTGATACACAAATTTGCATTAATGTTTTCTTTCATTTTGGTGAATTGCTCAGAAACAAGGTATTTTTGTTAGGAAGAGTAGAGATAATTTTTGTATTAAAATAAAAGAGTAAGTGCATCACCTTATTTGAGCTTCTGGGAATAAATCTGGTTTAAGCTGCATTTAAAAGTATTCTGGCTTGAAATGTATGCATCATTTTGTTCCTATGCATACACTGTGCCATGCATTCAACTGCCCAGAGGAATTTAGCAGCTCTCCTCTGCATTTGCAGAGCATTGGGAACAGTGATGCCCTGAACTTTCTGAACACCTGGCATTCCCAGAATGTGATAATGAAGAGCATTACATCTAGAAATAAAGCTGTTAGTTCCTAAATAAGTCTGACTTAATTGAAGTTTGGGCACTTACAGTCCTAGCAGGGTTTTAAAACTCGAACTTCAGTTTCCCCATGAATTGTCTTGTGCCTCCTGGTGGCATCACAATGTAGGAGTTGTTGGGGTGAGGAAGCTCTAGTTGGGAATAATGCCAACAGGGTTGGGTAAGGCACACTGTTAGAGCTGATTTGATCCATTGCATGAGGCCTTCTTGCTCCCTGACTTTTTTGTTTGTGGACTTTTTCAAGAAAATGAGAAGGGCTGCAGAAAAGGGGTACTTTAAGAATTTATTTAGCAGCATCTTCATTCAGGAGGTTAAATTTCAGTCTGAGGACATTGCATTCTGTTTGCAGTCGAGAACCATGGGGCATAAACCATCAGGTCTCACAATACAAGACTGGGGTTTGCTGCTTGCATTTCATAATGAGGGTTTTAGTGGTGTTCAGTATCATGCTGTGGACCAGAATTAAGAAATGCCATTAAGTGCAATTAAGACATGTGTGAACTTGTCTTAAGCACCTGTTCCAGTTTTCTGTGAGGGAAGGAGTGGGGATTGCCGTGTATTCTTCTTCCCTGTCCTCCTCCGTGGCAGTGGGATCTCTGTCTTCTCCACTTCTATGAGACAGGAAAACAGCGAGTCCTGAAGCAGGATTTTGTAACCTTCTCGGACTGCATGCAAATGACAAGTCTGTGGTTTGTTTTTCCAGTGGGAAAGGGGAATAGTGACTGCTCTGGATGGGGAGAGCTTGCAGGGATACTGTGACCATTATTTAACTGTTCCTCCTTTTCTTTCCTGAGAAAAGTTTGCTTAGCAAATCTTATGTATTTGGAAATCCTTGCTTTTCCCTGAAAAAAGTGTGGGACTTGGACCCCTCCCAAAGGAGACTGCGCTACCACAAATGCTGCCAAAAGTCATTTTAGTTCATGCTTACACAGAACCGTCACTGAAAAGATGGGGCTGTTGTGGTTTCTTTGGATCTCCTAATTCACCTCTATCTAATTCAATATCACGCCTTATAATGTTATCTGAGTTTAAGGGGAGATGTGCCTTGGAGAGTGTGAAAGTGTTACAGCAGTGCTGGTGCTTTTCTTACTGCCAAGCTCTGTGAAAATGCTGAAGAACTCTTCAGTATTTGTCCTCAAGTTTAGTTCCTTCCATGTGGCAGGATGCAGGGAAGTATTTTATCATCCATTTTATTTATGAAGCATGCTTTAATGATTTTCCAAAAGGAGAGTTGTAAGTTTAAGACAAGAGCTTGAAATAAAAAAAAAAGAAAATCAGATTTGTTTTCACCAGATCATGGCACTTCTATCAAGTGGCAATGCTGGAATTAAATACCTTTTCATCTTTATTTGGTAGGTCTCCCTGGGATTCTCTGAGGATTTATAAAGGCTGGTAGCAAGTTGCACTTCCTCCTGTTCTGCAGCTACGAAGGGAGGTGATGAGTGGTGGTCGTGCTGTCAGAAGAGGGGTTTGTTTTTACACTGTGATGTCTGCTCTAGGTTGGGGCCATCCTGCAGGCAAAGCTCACACCCCTTCCTTCTGGAGAAACAAGCACTCTGAGCTTGTTCTAACCACAGAATTGGGTTTCTTGCTAAAAGTTTCCAGCCACTTGTGTGGCAGCTCTGTTTAATAGGAAGCTATAAAAGGATGTTACTTCAATTTTATTTCCCACTGTGGCTGCACGTCTTCATGCCATGAACTGCGGTCCTGTTCTGAAATGGATCTACCAGATGTTGTCTCTTATTATGAACAGCGTCCCCAGGCCCTACATATACACCAACTGTGCATTTATTACACTCTTACTGTTTTTTTTTCTTCTATCCAGTGAGTGACCTCCAAGAAGAAGGTAAAAATGCCATCAATGCGCCGATGAACCCAAGCACCGTGGACATCCATCCAGAAGACACACTATTAGGTAAGGCTTTCGTGCTGCAGAGATGGTTTGTGAAGGGGGCCACTCTGGCCCCCACATCGTTGTGATGCCTTATCCGTCCTCCTAGAAACAGAGGCTAGACAGAATAAGGGAATAAAGGTGGGGATTTATCTGAAAGGCCTTCAAAGGACCACCCTGGGGAGCCAGAGGCTGCTGCCAAGATGGACCCCAGGATGGACGGCAGGTCACGAGTTCTTCACACTTTTATAGGTTTGGTTCATTTACATATCAGGGTTAATTCTCCAGTTGAAGCTTCAGTTAATGATGTAATTTCCCCAAGCTTGCCCCACCTTGTAGAGTCTTTGGTTCACACATTTTGGGCCTAGGACAGTCTGAGTGTCCTTGGGAAGCAGGCCTGGAGAGGCTTTGTTGTGTCTAACAGCATGAGAGAGCAAAAATTAACAGGCTACAAGAAACCTCAGAGCTACACTTTAAGTAGTACAGAACTTGAAAAAATATAAAAGTTAAAACCTAAGGCATCAGTTCCTTCACTGCTGAATGCAGGTTGCCCAGCTGGAAGGGAGAGGATTGGAAGTGACAACTGAAAAAGGTTGCATGGTACTTTCAGACTAGAAATTAGAAAGGCTAAATGGAGTTTGAAGAGCAGTGCCAAGCAGGGTAGTTTATGGACTCTCTCCCATGTTCATCCCCATTCCCTCACTCTGAGTCCCTACAAGACCAACAGCATAATTTAATAGCAAAAAGTGTTTAAAACTTGTTGAAATAAACCACTTTTGTCTTTCCTGGCCTTATGTCTCTTAATGTACGGAATTAGCTGAAGCAAGCTAATTATGAAACTGTAAATCAAACATCAAGACAAATAATAAAGCAGTAAATTAAGACCAGAAAAGTGTTAGTCATTTCGATTTTCTGATTAGGAGAGCAGTAGGAAATGCAAAGTACTTTTTTCCTAAGATGTGGGCAGAGTGTTGATTGCTCTGTGTTGATGTGTCTGGATCAGGAGTGTCTCCAGTGATTTCTTCTGGATACCACTAAAGCTGTGGATGCCTTTAGCAGATGCAGGACTACTGCTGGAGGCCTGTCCTGCAAAGATGTGATCACTGGTGAATGTTAACCCAAGTTCTGTGGTGAATCGTGTACCATTGTGGGTCAAGCCCTGTTCAGGGTTAGTGTTTTGGGTGTGTAGTGGGTGTCACTTCCTTACAGTGGACTGCCTGACTCAGCCTAGGCAGTAATGAGGAACTGAAGGAACGGGGGTGGGGGGAAAGCAGCAAAAGAATTCATGGTTTTTTCCTTGGTTTATGGAAATTTTTGAAGTGTGTTCAGACAGCATGGTCTTATTTTTTTTTAATAAAAATGAAGAGCCCTGGAAAATAGTGACCCCAAATGTGTGGGTGAAGTCTTAGGTAACCAGTTAGATACTGGTTATTAAATACTGTGTGGTCAGTCTTGTGTCCAGGATGTGCCACGTTTCCCATCTGCCAGCAGTGAAGTCTGGCACTGCAGTGGGAAGTCACTGCAGGCTGGTCACTGCCAGGTCTCAAAAGGGTCCCGCTGAGCAGTGTGACGATGGCCTGACCAGTGGTCATACCAAAAACCCCTCCTTTGTTGTCCTGATAGAAAGAACTGTGCGATCAATAGGAAAATAGGGTTGCAAATGGCCTGCCTTCTGGCCGTTAGAGAGCACTTCTCACACATCTTCATCTCATCAGCAGAAGAAATAGAAGACTTTACGCCTGTGAAATCTATTTTATGTTCTTCCCCCATGCACCAGTACAGCTGATACAAAGCAGGATAATTTTATTTCTTAAGCTTAACGGAAGGTTAAGGAGTTCCTGCACTCAGGACCACAGTGTGACCAAGTTTTGAGGAACCAGAGGGTGGAGGCACAAACTCTCAGCCCAGATCTCAGCAGCTGCACTGAGTGTAGTGCATTCAGCTTGTTATATTCTTCCAGGTGCTGTAGTTTGGGACAGGTGTTTTCAAATAGAAGTTAAACACAAACTGAGGAGGAGGAGGAGACAAGTCCACTTTTTTGGGGTTTTTGGTGTGTTACTATGAATTTGTCCCACATGAGGACAGGGAAGCAGGTTTTCTTGAAGCATTCTGCATATGGCAGGGCCCGCGCAGGGGAAGGTCAGTGAAAATAATCCTGGTTTAGGGAAGTGGGGCTGTGTCATCTTTCTGTGTGTCTCTAAAATTGCCTGACACTTGGGTCATGGGACATCCCCTGGCTAAGAGGATGAGTAGGCACTGCCATTTCTTGATCAGCTGACAAGCCCCTTCATGGTTAGGGGTTGTTGCAGTTTCAGCAGTGTGCATTTGAAGTGGATCTCACTAAGGTTTCCCCTTTTACTTGAACAGAGGAGAATGAGGAACGCACTATGATCGACCCTAACTCAAAAGAAGACCCCAAGTTCAAGGAACTGATCAAGGTAGGAAATCAGTGTTTTGTCCTTCTTCAAATCTTTAACTAGTGAGCTGGAGTCATTTACAAGCTGGTCACCCAAGAACACAGTTGAGGAATAGCAACTTGTTACTGGAAAACAGCTGTGGAAACTGAGATGAAGGTCAACAACGAGGTAAGGCTAAAAGCAACAGTGAGAGGGACAAGGAAAGGGCGAATGTCAGGTGCTCATGGAGTAGTGGAGTAAAGCTCCATTGTCCATTTCTATCCTTGCGATTATCACGGTAAGGATCAGTGCTTGGCTTGAGTCTGTCTGCAGTCCCTGCACATAAAATGTAGGTTCCTTCTGTTCGTGAAAGCTGGGAAGGAACTTTGGAAAGCATTAGTGAGGTTTCGGGAGAAGAAAGAGTAGGACTGAAATGAGCATAAGGGTATGTTAGGGGACAAGGAAGGGACCTCTTGTGTCATGGGAAAGTTGGAACTGAGGTTCTTCTTGCCCTGCATTCTGCTCTCAGTTTTTACCTGCGTGCTGGGTCTGTCTCGTCACTGGACACACCTGCCCAAGGTGTTGATAAGGTGTGCCCAGATGTGCTGATGTTAAGTGAGACTTCCTGACTCAGCAGTGCCCATAGTTCCTGCCTGGCCTGACAGAGGACTTGACCTTGAAGGACTCACGTTTAGGAGAACCTTTTCTGCGCAGAAAGTTGTTGGGGTTAGTGTGGTGCAAGCTCAAGCAGGAAGAGAAGGGATGGCGAGCCTGAACAAGTGTGCTCTCTTTCAAAAAGGTATTCGTGCTGCTGTTATACTTCCCACTACACTTTCCCTTTATTTCTTTAAAATAATTGCAAAAATAGTTTTTGTTGGAAACCTCAATACAGCTATGTCTGTGGGGATACGGAAACTTTGGATAGTGTATACCATATCCAGAGAGGGGGCTGAGCTGGGGCAAATTCCCTGCTGGAAACCTGATGCACCCTGGCTGCACACATCTGCTTCCCCAAAGTAAACTGCTTCAGCAAGTGCCTCAGCAAACTGCTCACCTGGTGCATCTTTAAAACAAGCCCAGTGATCTGTTATTACCACTGCAATAACGTGCTTAGCATCACAAAACCACATCAGACTGAGTTTAGCAAGGAGCTGTGCTCAAATTTCTGTTATTGTAATTCACCAGGAGTACGTTGTGGTTTTAAATTAAGTGGCTGCACATTCTTTCTTTGTTGGTACCTAAATCCATTAATTCTCTCCAAGGTGCAGTGGTCTTGCATCACCCTCTCGGAATGTAACGTGGTTTCTCTGCTACTGGAGCAGTGATATTATCAGCTGAACAAGAGTCACTGCAGTGGAGGAACCAGATGTACTCTGTGATTCAGGAGACTTGATACTGAGACTGCAATTACTTTTAAATTGTGAATTGTCCTGCTGAGTTTAATACAAGTTTCTGAGTCTTCCCTGGATGTCATAGTCCAGCAAGGTTATATTCTTTCAGATTAAAACCTGAAAACCTCCAGGAGGAATGAAAATCAGGGCCAGAACAGCACTCAAGGATATGTTTGAGTACATTGCAGAATCAGATTCAGGGTCACTAGACCAGTTCACACTTGCACAAGGAGAGAGGTCCCAATGGAACGCGATCACCCAGTGCAGGGACCAGCATGGAACTGGAGATTGTTTCCTTGGGGTCATCCTCAAAGGAGAGATGTGTTCTGTGGAGTGCCTGTGTAATTCAGCTAATTGCTAATAACTTGCATACCTCTCAGCAGTAAGAGTTTTTACAGAGATTCAGTGGCGTTGGTGTGAGCTCACACTGTGTTGGTGTCAATCTGTGAGCCAAGGAGAGGTTTGAATTATGCTGGCAAAACTTATTTTATACTACAGAGCTTGGATAATGCAAAAAAATGAGTAATTTATTCCTCATTTTCTGTTCTTTGGTGGTTAATGGCATTTTCCAATGCCCCAGTGCTGGATGAGAATTGCTTTGCTTTAGAAACCCAGCCAGCAGAAAAGTGTCTTCCCCCCAGAGCCTGAAAGGAGAGATCTCCATGGCCTAGTGAGGAGAGGGAACTTGAATAGACGGAGGTTTTTCCAAGAACCAAGTGGTTCTTTCTCTCTCTTTCCCCTCAGAGAAGAATGTGCCAATAGCATCAGCAGAGCCTCATGCCTTTTCAAAGCTGGCAGAGTGACTCAGTTTCACTGGGGCCAGCCCAGATCTCTTTCAGCACCAGAGTTAGACATGCCAATGGTTTGCCATCACTGATGCTGAGTGTTTCTGTCCTGCCAGTCACATGCAGTGGGGTAAATGGATCTCAGTGCAAAGAAGCAGCAGAGATATCTGCTGCTGACGCTGCTTTAGTACCTCTTTGTCTCCACCAAATGTTGGTTTGATTTCTGCTAACCTCATGCCATAGGAATTATATGCATTGAGGATTGGGCATTTGGAAGTGATTTTGACAGAGCTTTTGTAACTCTAGAGGGACAGACTGTACAGCATTGTGGTAATACAGAGACCAGCAGATGAAAAACACAACAAAAAGCCTCATTCCTCACTCTTAGTAAAGCAAATATACAGAGAAACTCCTTGTTCCAGGCTGCTTAGTTGGGGATGTGAAAGTACCTGCTTTAAGTCTTGCACAAATGAGAAACATTATGCCTGGAAGTGTTGTTTGTTATCACCATAGACAGTTTTCTAAAAATAGTTACAATCTATCAGGATGAAGTGTTCCACAAAGTTCCCTCTGTGGCCAGCAGCTTTTTTAAACTCTCTTCGCTTGCCCTGTGTATTCTCAAAATTTGGTACGTGGCTGAACAGACCTAAAGCTGAAAATTCAGGTCAGGGAAAGAGAGATGAGTTACTGGTTTTATGTATATGTATGTATAGATATTGTGTTCACAAAATGCTCTGTTTCTAGTGTCTGAAATGTGTGAGCTTCTTTTACTCGTTGTCCAATATTTGCTCATTTTCAGTATTTTAGTAGGAAGAGTATGAAGAAGAGCTTCTGCTGATTGAATGCAAAATTTTAGAACGTCTGCTTGCAAGAATTGGGTCCCATCTGAAAGTGCCTTGACAAAAGGCAGCAAGCCACAGTTGTAAGGTGCTTTTCCTCCCTGCAAGCACTTCCGTAAGATTGGCTTATAACTGCAACAACTTCTAGCCCTTAAGAGACTCATCTAAACTTTATACCAATCCAAACATTGCTGCTCTAGACACTGCCTGAAAAGAGTAAACATTCTCATTTGTAGTAAAACATTTGCTGTCCTGGAAGATACCAACTTTTCCCATGTCTGGTTTTATGGCTTTTTTAGATTTACTGAGGTGAAGAGAAAACCAGAATGAAGCCACTGTCCTTTGAATGTGGTTTCTCACATGTGACCAAAGGAAACTGAGCTCCCTAAATGCTCTGTGATCTGCTTTTGGCAACAAGAAGCCTTCCCCTTGGTTACAGGATGCCAGTGCTTTGTGCTTAGTCAAGAGGCCTGAATATGAATTTTTGCTATTAATTTTCATGCTCGGCCCTGAAGCCAGTTTCATACCTTTGATCTCTGCTTCCTAATTCTCCCAGAAGCTGAGGGGAAGTGGGTCATTGAAGCCAGGGTTTTCTTTCTGTGCTGCTTTTGGTGGCTGGGCTTCCTGTTTTCCCATTGTGCCAGATGTGTTCATGTCTTTTGTGTTGTTTTGCATTTTTTTCACTGCTGTGCAGCGGTGACTGTGGGGTTCTTATGCCCTTGAACTCTGAATTTTTACAGCTACAAGTGCATGTGTCTGAGCATTTGGCCCAGTTCAAAATTGCTTTAGACGAGTGCAGATATGCATGAAATCTTAGGCATGGTTGTGAGGACATAAGAATATCATATTCAATTTTTAAAACCACACTGCTATCCCCAAATATTATAGAAGGCTACAGAAAAGCAGCTTTTTATGAGCCCAAAATGCAATATTGAGCTGCCACTGTAAGAAGTGCAGGCACAGGAATGAAGGGATGGATAGAGGAGTGTGAGACCAGACAGATTGAGGTTGAGCATCTTTTCATGCACAGGAAAAGCTCTTGTCTGCTTCCCACCAAGCACCAGTGTGCCTGTGTCAGGCTGTAAGAATTTTCAGGCATTCAGGTTGTTGAATCCTTCCTGCTTCTGCCTTTTTATGAAGGAGAAATTACAAAGAACTGCAGAGAACTGACTTTCCATGAGCAGGGTCAGAAAGGATTTCTGCAGATTTGTCATTTCAATCAGCAATGTGGTGCTTCCTCTGTAAAAGTTAAACAAAAAAAAAAAATCTGTGCTGAAAAATTTTTCCAGGCCTCTAATTAAGACACAATCAAGAAATCAAGAAAGGCTTGGGATTTTTTTAATTACAGTACTTTCCAGTCTTCAACAGCTGTTAAAAAAACCCACCTGGATTGGTTTCTTTAACTTTGCAAATTCACTTTTTCTAGTGGAGCTGGAGCTGTAGTCTGAATAGTAGAGAAGTTAGAACATTCTTTGGGATGTTTTTCTTTGATTGAGGTAGTAAACTATTAAAATAATAAAATAACTATGGCTAGACCTGTTTAATTTTTCTCTTTTTTGTAGTTGTTTTGCCTAAAGTTTTTCAGTGCTAAATTTTTATGAAACATTTAATTAGCACATAGTGTAAGTATTTTTCTTTTTTAAGACCCTGTATCTGTGATTCCTGTGTATCTGCACTCCTGGAAGTGGGATGTTGGATCCTATGTTTTATTCTTTTATTTTTAATTCCTTGGCATTTTCTAGGTTCTGACTTCAATACCATTCAGCACAGGATAAACAAAATAAAATGTTTATTAATGGCTTCAAATAGTTTAGCGTCCTGAGTCTTCCTTTAACAAAGCTTTTGAGGACTTCTTGAAGTCCAGCCTCTTCTTATAGAGACTGTAATGGGATCTGGTTATTAAATGATATTTTCAGCTGAGCTTCACATAATTTTTGAAAGTCTGTCGGTAAATCTCATGGAAGACCTAAAACTTTTATGATTTTGGTTTCTTCAGTTGATTTTTCTATGGATGTCTAAGTGTGTCAAGCTTGTATAATTATGGAATTGGGCAGTCTCCTTTGAAAATCTCTTTCTGGATGATGTCTTGTTATCTAGGACTACTTTTTCTGTGTCACTGGTGAAGTTTTTGAGGTGAGAGATGATATTGTTCTTCTCATTGGCTTCCAGCTGTGGTAATCCTTTGCTGACTTGTCACAGGGGAGCAGTGGGGTGATGCTGCTGCAGAGCTCATGCTTGTGTATCCACATGTCTTCAATCACCTCCCCTCCTGTTCCTGTGTGAGAGAAGAACACTTTTGACACAAGTTGCTGATACTGAATAGCGAATAACTTACCAGGAAACCTTTTTTTTCAGAGACAGGTCTTTGGAGGAGTCATTTTTGTTATTGAGGTTTTAATCCCTCTGGACAGCTTAGAGGGCAAAGGTGATTTTCATAGGTGTGCATTGACTGTGATCCTTGCTTTCCATGGATTGAGCAATTGCCAAATCACTCAGCTAAAATTTGCCACTTACATGCTGTCCCTATTTTTAGAGCTGACTTTCAGCCCTGCGTATTTTCAGCATGCTTTGGAAGTACTAAAGATATGGATTAGAAGTACATGAAGCATTAGTTTTTCATGTTTGGATTGTAACCTTTTTCATGGTCACTAAGCCTAGCCAAATTTATTTGAGGTTTTTAGGTTGATTGAACATCAGCAGCCAGGCTGAATAACTTAAATGTCCTCGTGACCAACATATTCAAATGCTCGTGTTCCCTAGGATTCCCAAGGTGGGTGTTTTCCACTGCAAGCCTGCATATATTTTATTTGCTTTCGTTTCACAATCTCTTGTATATTAAAACCCCGGAGCTTTCTTAGCCATCACAACTGCCAAGAAGAGGCAGAAATGCAGGGTCTAAGCAGAAAGTGAATTTGAAGAATCCACAACTTTATATGATGCAAATTAAAGATTGCAGAATCTTTAAATGAAGCTTATTGTTTTTAGGTGGCTCTGGTTAATGGATTTTTCACATCTGTGATTGGCAATACTCTCCCCTTACAGAACCAAGGAAGTAGCAGGAATTAACATTGTGTCTCTTCCCACAGAACTGTGTTATTTTTGTGAAAACAATTTAATTTTCCAAGTAATAAATTGGAGGACAGCACTACTACCAGCCTCAGTCAAGGCTTGTTTTCCTGTAACTCTTTGGAAATTATTGTCTTTGGCACCTGGAAAACTTAGCTCAGTTCCTTTCCTTTTTAAGGTGTCTTTATGTTCATTCCTGTTTCACAGGTGACTGAATGGTTTTATGGTAATCAGCATATGGGAACTGTTAAAATTGTGAAATGATTATCAGACCCATTTGACCAAGATCTTAATTTTAGACTTTTGTATTCTGCAATAGCTGAGGATACAATGCCTTGTCCTGTTGTCAAGACCTGAATTAAAAACAATAGGGGACAATGAGATGCTTTTATTCTCTTTTTCTTTTACATTCAGGTCTTATCTCTGCAACTTGGAAATAAATAAATATGCTTGCACTTCATCAGTTTTATATTCCTGATTACTGCCTTGAATGAAAGGAACATGCTTCAGTTGGTTTTAGACATTTGCCTCCTTTTTTTGTGCTTGCAGGTTCTAATTGACTGGATTAATGATGTGCTGGTGGAGGAGAGAATCATTGTCAAACAACTTGAAGAGGACCTTTATGATGGGCAGGTGCTGCAAAAGCTGCTGGGTGAGTCCACACAAGAGAACTGGAAGGGCCCAAAATTAACCTCTTCCTGCAGACAGCAGCAGGTCTGTGCAGTAACTCAACATCTCAGGGAGATGCTTGATTTCACTGAAAGCTGCAGCCTCAGCTTCTCCATCTGTTCTCCTCAGGCTGCCTGCTGAGAGGGGAGGAAATCCAGATGATTCTTAGGTATCTGTTTCATGGACTAACTGTAGTCCAGATAGCTGAAATACAGGGTAGAAAAGGAGCGAAGAGGTTTGTGTTTATGGTGCCAAGCAGAAGCTGTGCCGTGCAAAACTTTGTCAGTATGGTTCGGTTTTGAAAGCTGTTGGGCTGAGAGCTGTTTTGAGGTCCTGATAGTATTACTTTTGGGGGGCAAAAGAGAAAAAGAGAATGCATGGCAGCAGGTATGTGCTCAAAATGTGCACTTCTGTGTGAATGACACATGAGGGGATACACTCGGCTGAGGATTTGGGATTTTGCAGCCGCCTTCCATCTTTGCAATGTGTGTGTTGATGCAGGAAGCACAGTGGAGAAGACTTGTGATAATGCAGCGATTTATGGGGATGCTTTTAGCCAACAAAGAAGCTTGAGGCTTCCAGTCCCGTGTAAATCCGCAGTTCCTTAGCCAGACTGCCCTCAGCTCACTTCTGCCGTGTTCACAAGAGTGGGCTGGGCTGTGGCGTGTGTGTGTTGCAGCAGGGCAGCAGGACCTGGTGCTGACGGCTGCTGCTTGCTGGATTTTCTGCATATGCCCCTTAAATGGCAGGTGTCTGGATGAACATCCACAAGCTTTTCAGATTGGTTAATGACAATTAGCTTTGCGTGCAGTCGAAACCCCCCAAAAATAATAACTTGAGGAATGAAACAGAAGTACTTTTGGCACTTCTGGGTTAGACTGCAGCCGGGAGCCTCCAAATGTGGTGCGGATCAGGGTTGTACAGGTAATTTTAACTGGGGAATATCTGTCGGAATCCAGTTGTAGTTCGTAACATACTTCATACCTCTGCCTCCGCAGCTGGCAGTGGGTTTCCCTGCAGCTATCTCAGGTGTCACTGCTTCCTCATCCTCCCTGTGGAGCCACGGCTCCAGCCTCAAGCCTGCAGACATTTAGAAGGTGCTTAGTTGTACCTACGTGTGTGTATGTAAGAGACTGAGGGGCTGGAGCGTGTCCAGGGAAGGGAAGGAGCTGGGGAAGGGGCTGGAGCAGCAGGAGTGGCTGAGGGAGCTGGGAAAGGGGCTCAGCCTGGAGAAATTAAACTTCAAGTGGTAGTTAACTATTCCTTGTGAGTGAAAGGTGTTTTGTCTTGATAGCCATGCCCAGAACAAAAGGGTGAAGGACAGCAGCTCATTGCTGGGCTTATGCTGAAGCAGTTTGAAATAAGGTACTAGCAAATGACTGATCGAGGTGGAGCTCCTTGTTTAGTTGATTCAGCAAGGGACAAGTAGTGCCACTCAGAGAAGCTGGAATGGCTTGGTACACATGATTCCAGTGTGGAAGGAAATAAATTTGCTTGCTGACTGACAGCTAACCTGGGCTGAGAACAGGTAGAAGCATTAACACGGGACTGAAAAATTAATTTGCTTGTTTCGATAATCTTGATAAAATCATACTGATTAAAAATTCCCTACTTTAGATTGCTAGAAACAGTCAGCATGTGCAAAATATTGATTAGTTGATAACCTGCAAGTCTTTTCTCTTTGGGTTACTGGAGTACTTCCATGTTGCTGTCACTTTGAAAAAAATAAATAGATATCTTCAGCTAGATAAAACATCCAGAAGAAGCATAGTCTTGAACTTGAGAGCAGAAATATATCCATTATTAGAATGATAGGTTTTGGCAACTCTGAAACATTTCTGGAAGAATCTTTAGATTCTTTGGCGTCTCATTTTGTGAAAACAGTTTTGGTGAAGTATGTTTGTTTTGTTTTAAAGAGTGGAATAGTGTATAACTGGAATATGGCCAACCAGTCCTGACCTCCTGGACAGATCAGCACAGTCAGTTTGGCCACATTTTTCATGGGTGTGGAGAGAGAACAGAGATCAGCTGTTCCTATTGCTCTGATGGCTGGAGGGCTCTACCCCACCTTCCTCAGCTCCCTGCTCTTTCTTTTTTTAGAGAATTTTAGCTCCTGTCTCTTTTGCAAGGGCCACAATGCAGAGGAAGAGAAGAATGACTTGTCTACGACTTTGGCCACAAATAATTATATTGCGTGAACAGAACTGAAATGTTAGTAGTGGAATTTCACACATTTTCCTGCATGATTTCATTTTGGAAGTAATCAACTACACTGTGACAATGTCAACAACATGACAAGATTGTACCAACTTTTTAAATTAGTTCCACTGAGCTAATCCTGGGTCATATGAGTCTTGAGGGTTTGAGGATGGTGCTTTAGCTTAAATTCATACCTTCAGCTAACCTGAAATAAAGCTTATCAAGCTGAAGTAAATGTTCACACAAAGTATTTCCCATTTTTTGTCCTAAACTAACTTTTTAAAAAAGTCCTGTACATCTGTGCAGATCCCTTGTGTAGGGAAGGCTGTGTTGTGCCAAATGCTTTTCTGCAGTGAAAGAAATTGGGAGGTGTAATTAATATTGCTGAAAGTTGTTACATATTGACACCTGGTTGATGAGCATGTTCAGCCAGACTTTACCAGTTTTGTCACATTTTTATTGGAATTGACACGCTTTGGTGAAAGTTCTACTTTCAGCTATTTTTCCTTCCAAGGAAAATAATTCTCTTACAAAAGTTCTAGTGGACTCCAGTGGTCTGTGCTTGTTATTTCCACACAGTTTAATCTGGTTTTGCCTGTCCTTTTTATTCATTTATTTTGTTTGTTTTTCAAATGCAGAAAAATTGGCTGACCGTAAACTGAATGTGGCAGAGGTGACGCAATCTGAAATTGGTCAGAAGCAGAAGTTGCAGACGGTCTTGGAAGCTGTCCATGATTTACTCCGACCCCATGGCTGGACAATCAAGTGGAATGTTGACTGTAAGGACTCTGTTATATTTTCTGTCTCAGAAAGTGTGTTATCACTTAGGAAGTCTGCTAAGAGCACTTTTCTCCAGTATCCTCCAGCGCAGTGAAAAGCAAGTGGTTGGGTCTGCCTGTCTGTGTTGAGCAGAGAAGGCTTGAAGTTGTAAGTTAGGCTTAAAGGAAGGGCTGAATCTAGGCTTTGCTACCTGTGAAGTTACATTGTAGGCCTTACTAATTCAGGAAAAAGAGGAAGAAAGATAAAAAGAAAAAGACTGTGTTGACCAAAAGCATTTTTCATGCCTTTTCCCCCAGAACTGTTTGTTTAAAATAACGCCTCAGTATTCTTTTTACTTGCTTCATTTTCCTTGTTCCCTTGCAGCCATCCATGGCAAGAATCTGATTTCCATCCTTCACCTTCTGGTGGCTTTGGCAATGCATTTCCGAGCTCCCATCCGGCTGCCCGAGCATGTGTCAGTGCAAGTGGTGGTCGTACGGGTGAGTACCAGCTCCTGGCAGGAACGGAGCGGACTGTGCAGACCTGGGCCTCCCTTTGCACCCACTGCCTCCCATCTCTTGTTGTTTAGAAACTGTGTCCCAGTGGTTTAGTGAGTCCCATGCCCATGGGAATGCATTTTTGGGTTGCACGTGCTTACATGTGACCCCAAGAACAGCACGTCTTTAGTAGGTTTGGGGCCAGCCTTTGCTCCTGCAATAGCAAGCTGAAAGTATGCAGTGGGATTTTGTACAAGGGAGCGTTGGGCCTGTCATTTGTCACTCCAGTACATTTTCTCTTGTTATGCATTTTTTTGTAGAGAAGCCATTGAAATCTCAACAGCACAAGAAGGAGTTTCAGCATATAGAATCTCCCTAGGTCTGGAATGCCTGTTAGCAGTGTTGTTTTTCCCCAATGACTTCATGTGCAGACTTAGACATGTTGTTTTCCTTGGCGGGCCCGATAGGCTTTCATCATTTCTTTCACAGTCTTGTATTTTTGTTAGCTTTCCTTAGATACGGAGAAGAGATCTGACCTAAGGAACCCTGACTGCTTCCCTTCTGCCCTAGATACTGCTCTAGTTACTCCTTTCTCTGCTTGGTGTCGACCATTTCCTTCCCCTCTACAAAGACTCTACTTCCAAGCATCTGTGCTTCTGCTTTTTCCTTGCCTTCTATCCCAGTAAAGCTTCCCATGTCTGTAACATGGGAAGCCAGTTTTTCTCCCAGCTGCTGAAGCCTAGGCAGATGTGTTCCAGCTGGCACTCTGCTCCTGTTTGCTGTGGCACTCACTCTGCAAGTGCCATTTACTGTTCCAGCTGTCAGGCTGCAGTGAGTTTCCTGTCAAGAATAAAGAAGATAAAGTGATCCCACACCCTGTTTTGAAAACTTGGATCCCCTTACAAGATGCAGGGTGGTTGGTTAGATGAGCCCCATTTTGCTTTGTATTTAAGTAATGGTGTCTTCCAGGCTGCCTGCCTGGCTGCTCTAGAGGTGCAGGGTGTGATGTAAATGAGAAATTGACAGATAGTCCCTGGTTCACAATAAATGTGTGTATTGTCTATAGGAGGTGATTTTGAACTGCTCTAGTTCTTTCAGAACTGAAGTCAGAACTTCGCAACAGTGAGTTAGTTATAAAGTAACATGAATGTAAACAGGAGACTGATTTCCTTTTAACTTTCTTTTGACTATCTTGGAAAGAGAAGGAGGAATGTGGAAATATAAGCTGGTCAGCAGTTCGCTCACACCCTGATGTTAGAAATCTCCTTTTACCCGGTACAGTGAAGTGTCTTCTGTAACTGTAAAGTTGGGAAAAAAGGTAGAGAGGTGAAGCCTCCCTTTCCTTGTCCTTAGTTCAAGCTTCAGAACCCTCCACCTCTACAGCAGAGGGAACGCTGTGGAGGAGGTTTTCACTTCTTTTCCTGTTGGAGGGATATAGAGGAGACACCATCTGGTTCATCAGAGTACCTGGATCTTGAGACTAGGATGACAGGATGACAAAGGCTGACAAGAAACTAGGGATGAGAGAGAGAGCAACACGTGTGTCCCCAAGGGAGTGCCTGAAGAGACACCTGAAGGTGTCAGCTACAGTGGGAGTTAAGTCAGATCCTAGAGGCTTTTGCTCTTGGATCTAGAGCCTGGAGTCCTGGAGATGGTCATGGCCACAGCTGGCCCTGAGCAAGAGGAGGCTTGTTTCAGCCCCTAACCCACTGCTAGGAAAAGCTTGCAACTCTCCAGTTTTGTTTATTTAAATGAAAAGCAAGGGGTGGTGTGAAACAGAGCATGTTTGTTCTGGAACAAGAACTTTTGCCTTATGGTTTGGTAAACCCAATTTTTGTAGTTCATTGTCCATAATCTAGTCTAAAAGTACGTGCTGGTTCAGTAACACAGATCTCTTTAAATGGACTTTGTTCAGTCTTTATTATACTAATGACAAACAGGATGGTAATGTAGTTAATATTGTTCCTAATCCACATAGGAAAACTACTGTTAAAAAGATTGTTGCTATTATTACCAATTTGTTGTTAAATGATCTCTGGTTACATATCCCAGTCATGACTAGGATTCTGTCAAACTAGATCACAGTTAACGTAAGGTGTTAACTGAGAGGTTTTCTTTTAAATGCCTCTTTTTGCTTGGAAATACGTTTGAGGGGGTTAATAAACAGTTTGTTAAGAGACTTCTGTGCAAGTCTTTCAGGACTGGCCCTGCAGCAAGAAAACCATGCAAGATGCTGTGGAAGTATGGTGCAAGAACACACCCACGCTGAAATTTTCAAAACTAGCTAAGTCCCATTTTTGTGGTTGACTTTGATTATCTTTATCCACTTGTTCAGCTGTCCTCACACTGTGCGGATCCCTTAGGGGCTTCTTCCCAGAAAGGACTGTGCTTACACCATGAAAATAAACTGGTTTAGCAAGTTACTGCTCAGCCAAGTTGTGTGCATCTCCACAGCCCATCCCAGAGCACTGCAGAACACCTTATAAGCTTGTGTAAGTGCTGTGGGCTCTTTTTTCTCTTACTGTCACTGTCCTGATCCTTAAAGTGTGATAATATGACAGCACTGTGCTACATGGAAAGTATTTGTCCAGATCTCCACAGTTCAGTGGTGGTTCTGCCCTTCTATTGCATTCTTCTCTTCCTTTAGCATCTTGAGGTGACAGACCGAGACTTTCTCAAGGTGCTGTATGTTTTTTTTTTAATTTAAAATAGTTGATTTAGAGTCTGAGAGAGATCTGTAGCTTAATCTGGATCTGTCAAACAATGCACTATCCTTTTTTGGTCCTGCACTGTTTGGTTTGCTCAGAAAGCCACAAGCATTTTGGAGACAACTTCCTGTTTTACCTTCCTTGGCAGGAAGTACCTTTACCTATCCATCTTTCCATATTATGTGGAACAACTGCAAGACCAACCCAGCAGAAAAACACTTCTGTTTTTATTATTTCATAATGGCCTCCATGACGTAGCCCCTCTCAAGAGCAGAGTTCCTGAAATGTAGTTACTTGGAAGTAACTTGAAAGCCTTTTTGAAATCAACCTCCAAAAAACAAAAGAATTAGTTTTCTTGCTGATTTCTTTGTGTGAAATAGAAAATTGGGTGACCACGGCAATATATGCCCAAGTTATTCAAGAAGGGTCCCAGCAAAGCATGGGTTTAGGTGGGCCTTCTAACTAAAATCCTGTGAGTAGCTACTCTAAGTGCTGAGTTAAGAGTCTAGGGTGATAGCTGCTTTAATGCTGGTGTCACTCAACACATGTCTGTCATTCCAGCCCTCCTCAGTGAGGGCAGGGAGGAAAGAAATTCTGTTGGTTTCAGTGGTGCTTCCAGTGAGAACTGAAAATACTGAGATTTTCCAGGTGACTCTACTGCCTGTTATTCAAAATGTAGGCTTGCATGGTGAAGAAATACTGTAATTCAGGAAAACAAAAAAGTTCTCAGAATGAAGTGTAAAAATTGTCCTTGAGGCTCACTGTGTCGGTTATTTTTACAAGGCTCAGGAATTGTCGTCTTTTCTGCTTAACTTGCCTCAGCCTTATTCTTAAAATTGCAGCACGTCCCACCTGGGTGCTGCTGGGAGATCTGGGGTGTTTTTACAGTAATTCCCTTTTAGTCTGAGTTGCAGACTGAAAGGTCAGAGTCAAGGCAGGATGAAGAATAAATGTGTCTGGTGCCAGTGGTGGAAGGAATCAAAGTTTTATCAAGGAATGACATTTGCTTTTTGATTGCCAGGTCGGGGGGCCTAGGCTTGCTGTGAGAGCAGCATGCTCAGCTGCCTGGGAGGGGGAGCACTGCTTCCTTTTCCACCAGCTGGAGAGCTAGTGTTGGAATCCATTCCTCTTTCTTATCAGGCACTTGGAGGCATTACTCACTAGTCATCACTTACTGAGGTTTTGTTCACAGGTTACAGCATCTTCTCCCTGGGGTGCAGGGTGCCTGGAAGGTCCCGAGCCCTGTGTTAATAAAGCAGAGACGTGGTGGGATGGAATAAAGACAACATTGTTTTGTGTGCAGGAAAATACTGCCCTGTCAGATGCTTCCTCATTTTTCCATCCATGCTGTCATCCTGGCTTTTCCCCCCAAACCTCCTGGCGCCATTCCCGTGGCTCCCTCGGGGGAGCAGGATGAGATAGGAGTGTGATAGGGAAGTGAGGGATGTGAAGACGTGGCCAGCTGGCAGCACCCAGCCCAGGGCCCCGTGGGGCACGGAGCTGTAACAGCCAGGCTCCCTCCCTTCCAGCAGCTCTGCCTGCCTTCATTTCTTCTGTAGGGAGTGGAGGGGCAGGAGTTCCTCTTGCTGGTTTTTAGATCTCATTTCTTAAACTGCTTCTGGGGGAGCATGTGTTTCTCCTCAAAGCTGTTTTCCCTAATAAGTTCTTGCTTGGGCTTCAGCTGGTGAAAACGATTGAGATGGTAAAAGTGTACAGAGCTTGTGCCTGGGGGGTGGTTTCCCTGCTTACCTGAGCTAGGAAGCTTTATTAAGCCTCCCCTAAGTCATTCTGACAGACCTGGTTCCTAGATGGCTGCTGAGATTTGAGCACTTTCTGTCAGCTTTTTGAGCACAGGGAAGGGAGGAAAGAAATTCCTCCATTCGGGCATAGTTTTGAAAGGAACTCATGGAGATGTTAAGCAAGTTTTTCACTCAGATGAAAGCACTGCCAGCCCCGGAGGTGTTTTGAAATGGAGTCTCAACACATGCTATTTCTCTTGGGTAGAGACTCCTTATTCATGCAGAAAATTATGCCAAGGAGAGACACCCCAGTATCAGCGAGATACTATTCACTGCGAAGTCATTAGCTGAGCTTTTTGTGCTCCCTGTGTTTCCTTGGAGGATGTGTCCCTGTCAGGTGTGTGGCAGCGGCCCCAGTGCCCCATGCCTGCTCTAGGAGAGCTGTGCCAGCACTCCGGAGCCCTGGCCTGGGAACAGCCACCCACCCGTGTCGTTTCAGTCCCAGAAGAGTCGGGCTGCCAGATGTGCCAAACGGCTGGTTGACAGCGTGACGTGACCAGCTGCCCTGCGGGGATCTCAGATGGGGCTGACAAACTCTAAGTTGTGTTCCAGGCATGATACTGACTCTGGTCTGAGGAGAGCTGTTAGTGAGGTAGCTGGCTGCAAATACAGGTGTATAAATACATTTCCCAAAGGTCCCTTTGGCTGTCAGCCTGATCAATGCCCCTGTTCTGGGGGTGAATCTTCCTGTGTCAGTGGTTTCACCTCTGCCTCTGTGAAACTCAGTGAATTCATCCACTTCTGCCCTCTGGTGTTCTGCAAGATGCTGAATGAGCCCCTGATGAGCTTCTCCTTTGCTAATTCAATCTTCCTTTCCAGAAACGTGAAGGCCTCCTTCAGACCACTCATGTTTCAGAGGAGCTGACGACCACGACAGAGTAAGCACAAAATGCTTCGGTGCAGGATGTGAGACCATTTCTAAAGATGAGAGAGAAGTTTAATATTCCTCTATCCTTGCTAACTTAATGAAATCCCTTCATGTGGTGCTTTTTTAACTATATGGAAATGACTTGGTCTCTGGAAATATGCTACAAGGGAGAAGTGTCCTCTGGAAATTCTTGTGTCTTAGAAGTTTTTAACTGAGTGACTTTTGTGAGCCTTTTTTTCCCCCTGCCTACAGGATGTAGCTATATATATCTGCTTAGTACTGTTTTCTCTGTCAAGTGAAGGGCTAATATGTAGATATTTTGGGGAAGAATTAATTTGACAAAAGGCAATTCTTCAACACACCTCTCAAAACTGAAGTGATACAGTTAAAACTGTAAGGAGAGAAAAGCTCAGCAAAAATAAATAAATAAGCCTCTTCCCTCTCCAGTTTTTGCAGCAGATCACTTTGCTTTATGTTTTTACAGTCCTTTTTATAAGGGGAAGGCTAGACATGCATTTTGGCTTCAGCTGAAAGCTGAGATTTTCCTTCACATGGCCTGAAGGCAGCTCTTCTAAGAGGGGCTTACATGAGCCATCCCTCAGTTTTATCAGTGTATTGGCTCCCTGTAGAGTTGGCTCAGCTTCCCGTGGCTTTGAAGATAAATGAAGCACCATGTGGTGCTTAGTGGGGAACATCTTTCAGATGGAAACACTCAGAAATGAGATCATAACGTCTCTGTGTGGACATTAAAGATCTCGTAGTGGTTTTTGTAGGATCAGAGCTCTGGCTCAGGTTTGTGGGCCAAAATTCCTCCCCTCTCTCTATGCCCTTGAACAATGCAGTGAGCTTGTGCTCTCTTCCAGATGTGGTTTGCAAGATGTAATCTGCAGGCTGGGGCTTGGACATTTTTTAGCAGGAAAGATGTTTGCAGATTTGCATGTGTGTTTATACATGTATTTTATGGAGCTATTTCATATTACACAATATTAAGAGGTTTTACTGTTTAACGTGTTGCGTATCCAGGTACAAGTACACCTATGGAAAATGCAGTGATAAGCAGAATCCAACATTCACTGAATACTTTCAAATTCCTCTGTGCAAATCAGGGCCTGGTCCTCAGCTGATAAACATGTACATGTGTCTGATGATGTCACTGGCTATGTATGTATTTCACATGTGGCAGTTTTACTTACATAATATTCACCTACAATGTATGTTTTTCTTCAGAGAAAACAGGCTAAAGTGAGATGGATGGCTTTGCTTCTTGCAAGCTGTGCGGTTTAGATTAGATTTGTGGAAAATGCACACACAAGCACATTTAGTCATTCACCCTTCATCATAAAAAGTATGGATAAGAAGTCGTAATTATGTGTAAAATGTAATTAAGCATTTCCGTTAATTGCAAGTGGATTTCCCTGACATCACTGGTGCTCTGCTGGAGACATTCCTGCAGCACGTTGGGTCTGGTCTGCGATGTGCTCAGCCCCCTGAGTTTGCACAAGTGGTTGGCCCTCTGCGTATTGCAGGAAAGCTCTTGTTAGGGCCGTACTCTTGTCTTCCAAAACTGATTATTCATGAACTAACTTAATGTTTTTGAATGCTCTGACTTGCAGGATGATGATGGGAAGATTTGGTAAGTAACAAACTTGACTCTGCATTTTTTATTTATTTTTTTGATTTATTTGTGTCAGGCGCAGAAATCTGGTCATTTTTTCTTTCAGCAAATCAAGACAATGGGGTTGAGCAATTCCATGAGGTTGGAATGCGTTGCAGGGGGGCAGGTTTTGTTACTCCATGCGGATGTGGAGTGTAATGGGTACGACCAGAGCATCCAGTGAACTTCTTGAGCTCTTTAGACTGGTCTGTGTTGTTTTGGTTAATTTGTAAGTAATAACTAGTAACCCCCATGACAAGAAAGACATTGAGGGGCTGGAGCGTGTCCAGAGAAGGGAATGGAGCTGGGGAAGGGGCTGGAGCAGCAGGAGGGGCTGAGGGAGCTGGGGAAGGGGCTGGAGCAGCAGGAGCAGCTGAGGGAGCTGGGAAAGGGGCTCAGCCTGGAGAAAAGGAGGCTCAGGGGGGACCTTCTGGCTCTCCACAACTCCCTGACAGGAGGGGGCAGCTGGGGTGGGGGTCGGACTCTGCTCCCAGGGAACAAGAGGGAGCAGACTCAAGCTGTGCTGGAGAGATCAGGCTGAATATTAGGGAAAGGGTTATCAGGGCAATGATGGAGTCCCCACCCCTGGAGGCTTTTAAAGCCGTGTGGATGTGGCGGCACACCAAAAGCAATCAGTTTTGTTTAGAAGACCAGGGTTAGTGCTGGCCTTGGCAGTGCTGGGGAAATGGTTGGACTCAACAATCTCAGATCTTTTCCAACCTGAACAATTCTGTGATTCCAGAGCTGAAATGCTGCACAGGGCAATGGTTCCTAGGACTGTTCTTGGTGGCTTTCAAGTAAAAATCCTTGCAATCCCCAGCAACGAGAGTTAAACCTTCCTCGTATTATGACTGTTTAATTTATACATGAAAACTACTGAAGCAAAGGGCTGTGGCACAAGGTCCAAAGCTCTGTTTAACTGCCCACCTTCAGCAAACAGTCAGCCCTATCTAATTCCTTTGCATGGAGAATCTTATCTCCTCTGTATTTGCTAGACTTCAGAGTTTAGGCCTTACCAAAGGTATGTCTGGTCTTCTAAGCAACACTGATTGCTTTTGGTGTTGCTGCCGAGTGATTTTCCTTCGTGCATTTATTTTTTTTTAGTGGCATTAAGTAATTTCTCATTTTAAAGATGTGTGCTCCTGTAAAGGATGAAAAAAAAAGTAATTTATTTTCTTTGTTTGCCCATTATAACATGTGAACACTATGATTTCTTCTCTTGCAGTGTACCTACGTTAAATAATTATAAGGCACTTGGAAAATAAGTAATGTCAGGGAGCTATAGGGGCTAAAGAATAAATCTTCAGATACCAAAGGAATTTAGATAATTAATATGTTTGTTTATTTAACAATAGGAAACTATTAAAATGTGTTCTGTAAATTAAAAGTATTTGATCATGGAAAAGCTGTTAAAAACTATGTTGAAAACAGACTGGATTAGATATTGATAGACAGTGCTTTGAAGGCAGAAACATAATTTAAATCTTTTTACTGTCTGTAGGCTGAATTAGAATTCTCTTGAGTTAGTTCCAAGCTTTACTGATGTCAGGGGTACTACCAGGAATTTTAAATTAACCAAGTTAATATCTGAATTTGATGCTGAGTATGGATGCAGCCATAGCTATTTAAGTTAGAAGGGGTATAATCAGAATTTGTGCTTCATTTTAATGTTTTTTTCACCCACATATTTTGTATACCAATTTTGAATGGCAGAAAAGGAAAATCAGTGAATATGTTTATTTTCAGGTACCGCTAAAATTCCCAGGGCAGTTTGCTCTGCCATGTAGCCAGACACCAAAATAAGGTGCTGGCTTTTAGCTTGGGACTCTGTTACATGACTTTCTGAGGAAAAAAACCTTTAAGCTTTGGGCAGGTAACCTGCTTCCTGCACTTGGCTGTTGGAGGTGTTTTGATTTTAATTTTTTTTCCCCCAAACCAGAGCGCGATGCCTTTGACACGCTTTTTGATCACGCGCCGGACAAACTCAGCGTAGTCAAAAAGGTAAAACCCAAAATTCTAGCTTTATTTTCCACATTGCATTTTCTTCCTGTGCTTTTGGAAAGACATTCAGAAACATCCAGCAAATAACAGAAGAGGGATCTGAAGTAGTGAAAAGGGTGTTTTGTCCCCAAGGATCACTGTTTCAAAGCCAGGTGATGTTTTCCACAGTACCCTAAAATGTGATTCACCCGTAAAGAACTTTGCTGAATGTAGAGCTTTTACAGAAGAGCTACTTTTATCCAGGGCTCTTCTGCTTAGCACTTATTCTTGTGGTTGCCTGGTTTGTCCTTTAAGGCTGAGCATCATTGCACAGCGTGTCCATCCAGACATAGTTTTGACATGGCTCTTTGTGTTAGACAGAGCAGAGGGGTAATGTAGCTGCTTATTTCTCTCTGCCAGCTCCTGCTGCTTTGGGGGAATACATAAGAGACTCCATGTAGTTCCATCAGATAGTTCCAGCCTAGCTGTAAGCTGCTTACTAGGAGAGTAGTATGCGAAGATCAGTGTTGTAAATTGTCCCTTCCCCTTGTATGAAATAGAGGATGTGTGCATTTAAAATAATGCTTTGAAGTCTCAGGAAGATTTTTATCTTTCCAGTCTGAAATGTCTTCTAGAAAAGTGTTTTTAAGTGAGTAAAGAACTAATTTAACTCTTTCCACACAATAAAAGTGGTAACACGCAGCTCTGTGTCCCTCCTGGCAGTGGTGTAAGTGGGCTGACAGAGCTCTGTGCTTCAATCCATTAGCACAGACCTGGTTTGTAGTGGCAGGATCTTGCATCTGGAATAGAAATCCCAGACCTGGGCTACATCCTGACTGTAATCTGTGTGCTGGCTGTGCACATCCCTCCAGGAATAGAGTTGTGGGCACAGCACTGTGCTGTTGACACCTGCTTCAAGAACCTGAAAGAATTAGTGGGGACAGTGAATGCACCTACTGCTCTCTTCATCTTCAGGCACCAATGTCACCACAGCCTTTTCCCAGGACACTAAAGTTTGCTTAATGTGCTAGGAAAGCTGCATGTAACAGCTCCATCTGCTGAGTTCTGGCATCTGGTGCAACAAAAACATCAGTTCTGTCTACTTAGTTGTGCAAAAGCAGGCAGCAAACATGCATATTATGTTTTTAAAAATGTCTTTAAGGGTTGGGTTAACCCTCTCACATCGGCACTGAGTGTAGTGTCTGACATCACTGTTTCTGCTGGTTTTTTTTAATAGTCTCTGATCACCTTTGTGAACAAACACTTGAATAAACTGAATTTGGAAGTAACAGAGTTGGAAACCCAGGTAGGACACTTTGTCATCTTGTATGTAATCTGTGTAAATTGCAGATTTTCAGACATGGGCTTGGCTAAGCAGAAGCAGATCCATCTTTCCAGAGTTTACTGAGCTGTGAGAGATGGTTATCTTATTGTCTCAGCAAAAAAATAACCACAGCATCCAGAGAATTATACCAGGAGTGTGGGTAATTCATTTGAGCCTGGCTTAGTATAATACCAGTCATTCGTTCACTGATATTTTACAGCTTTGCTGAAATAAATCGGTGACTGGATCTGATCTGTCACAAGAAATTTTTGCTTCATGCCTTAGAATAGATAGCCAGGAATTTATTTTTTAGAGGATATCACATGTGCCATATCAGGATCACAAGTGAGAAGTCTTAGAACTGCATAACATTATCCCCCTTAGCCAGTCAGTAGCCATCTGGTCTGGTAGGAACACTGAATAGGATGGCTGAAAATATGTAGGATTTTATTTAGTATTTGCTGAAACCATAAGCAATCTATTTTGACTTGGGGGGAAAAAATATTCTTTTATGAAATTTAACTCCCTACATGTGACAGGGGAGGTTTTGATAAAGGGCAAAGATCTGAATGTGTAACACACATGATTTAGGAGGGATTGTGATTGATATGACCAGGTACTGTAGGTGTAGGGTTGGGGGGGGCATATAATGTGCAAACACGTTTCCCAGGAAGTTTGGGGTTTTTTTAACTACTGTAGTGAAGTTGGCAAGATTCCTCAAGCAAATTAAATGAACATGAGGAAAGCAAGAACAGAGTCCTGAACCATCTCACACTTTCATGCCAGCAAAAAAAAAAAAAAATCAAAATACGTAATTTGGGCCAGGCATTCTTTGTTCTCCTGGTTTATGAATGCTGATGTACAAACAGATGCTTTCTCCTCGTATTTTTCTTTAGTTTGCAGATGGTGTTTACTTGGTTTTGCTCATGGGTCTCCTTGAAGACTATTTTGTTCCACTTCACAACTTCTACTTAACACCTGAAAGTTTTGATCAAAAGGTGGGTAGAAACTCCAGGTTTTGTTCTTTCTGCATTATTATCACGTTTTTTTCCCCAGTTGTTGGATCCTTTCTCCTTGTGCCAGGTGAAACAGCACCTGGTATATTCTTTTCAGGAGCTGTAGCAAAGAGGCACTGGCTGTGGCACTTGATGGTTAAAACCACTAAAAATTGTTTGTGAAATAAATGGGTAAATTCCCCATAGCTGAGGAAGAAAGGTATTCTGTTACTGGCATCAAACAACACATAAAACTCATGAATATCCAGGATGAAGAAATAGAATAATAAGTGCTCTGTACTGTACAGTACTTTGCATAATCAAAGTAATTTTTAGATTGTAGTACTGCCTGAAGTGTTCTGTGTGTAGGTCTCTTGCTCCCAGCCCCACACTTGCTCCATTGTCCTGTGTCTCTCCTTGTGTTAATGATGAGAAAAGTGTTTAGGCTGTGTTTCTATGTCATAACCAAAAGTTTGCCTCTGTCTGCAGTTGTTCCCAGACCTGCACATGCATCTGTGTGTATTTGGTCTTTATCAGAATACCCTGAGCCTGGTCCTGCTGCACTACTGCATGTGCCGCCTGCTTTTTATTCTGCCAGGTTCTGCTGTGCAGAGGACAAGTTCTGTGCTGGCTGAGCTGCAGCAGGAGAGGGGCTAGGTCAGGAGTGGAAACACTGGCTAAGGTTAAAAGATGGGATGCTTTGTAAGGCGAGCGCAGTTTAAAATGGGGTTTTCATAACGGCTTCCACACAGATTGTTGTGTCAGGCCCTCAGCAAAGGTACATCTCTGGGAGGGATGGTTATCTATTACATCTCACACATCCTTTATTAGCTTTCTTTTGCTTCTTTATCCCATTATCTTGAATTTTTGCCCCTGTAGAAATGCAGGGTAGCTGAGTTTCAGCCAGTATCTGTTCAGTTACAATTTGATTATTAATGGTTGGAATTCATAAAGATTACCCAGTATTCCTTAAGTCATGTTGTGATTTTGTGTGGAGACTCTGCCTTGAGGAATGGGGTTTTGTAAATTGAAGAAGGAGAGGAAAGCTCTGTGTTTTGGGGGGAAAAAAATACCACGTTGAAAGTGCTTGGTTTTGTCACAATGAATGAGGAGGAACTGCAACAGGTAAAAGAGATTAATAAAGTCCTGAGTAATAAGCTATATATCTCCAGAACTGTCATGTGCAGTACTGCACATGAATTCATAATGCTAATTACCTTGCCTAAATTTCAGTGAGCGTGGACAAGAAATCTGCTGTGCAGATCTCTTTAAATCATAATTTTTGTTCCTCAAAGGAGAGATTAAATGAAGACACCTACTTTCTTTCACTTTTTCTTTTTGTCCATTTTCTTTCCTCTGAATTTATGCTCCTGTGTGGTCTGTGGGGGCTTGTTCAGAAGCTCTTTATGTACAGTTGTGCATAGCTTGTTTTGCAGATTCTCTGCACAGCCTGCCTCCTCCAGGCACTTTATGAAGCATTTACTTCACTAGACCAACTCCATTTGATTTTTGTCTCTGTTTTCAAGTAGAGGAAGCCAAAGCACCATGAGAATAAGGGATTAGCACAAAGCAAGCAGCCTGGATCCTTCATGATATGATGTTGATGTTGCTTGCTGCGCAGCTGATAATGACGCAGGAAAGACTAACGTTGTTTGAAAATAATTCTGTGTGGTGTCCTCATTTCTTCTTTCTTACTTGCCCAGGTGTATTTTTCATCTCTGCTTGTTTCTGTTATGTTCCTTGTTGCCTGGATGGCAGTGATGTCTTGTTGTTGATCTTGGGGACAGGCAGAAGTTAAAAAATGTGGCTCTGTTTTAATTGTTACTGGGAGCTCTCCGGCCTCTGCCATAGAGGCCGAGACCGGGGTTTAATGGAGTTTCTTGGTCCCTGTGGGACCCAAACCCATTTTTATGCTTGGATATCTGGAAGTCTTTTCTTACTTTGTATCAAAAAGTGAGTATTTGCCCTATAATGATACAGGCTTTCATTTCTTAGTGGCTTATATTTACTTTTTGCCATGCTTAAACATGTCAGTGTTTCATATTGATTTAAATAGAATTATCAAGTACGCAGTGAATGAAGCATCTAAAAAATTTGATTGAAGGTTTTTAATGCCTATACAACTCTGATATTCTAAACAATTTACCTCTTTCAGGTGCATAATGTTTCTTTTGCTTTTGAGCTGATGCAAGATGGAGGCCTGAAGAAGCCAAAAGCTCGCCCTGAAGGTATGGATGTGCCACGTGGCTTTGAACTGTGTATAAAGTCATCAGAGCAGGTGTATTTCAAGTGCAATTCCATTTGAAGTAGCAATAGTATCACCAAGTGGAACTGTGGATGGGCCCCTTGACAGTTTTCCAAAGGATTCGCTGTCTGTGCCTGGGGTATATCCTACCCGTGCTTCTCATCTGGAGCAGATTCACTGAGGTGTCCAAGTGGAGCTGTACTGAGTCATTCAAGAGCTGTTCAATGCTACATTATAAATTCAGCTGGTGTTTTCAATAACAATCCAAGCAGAAAGCTTTTCATGGTCTAATTCTTGTAATTCTTACAGCTGGTGCTAGTCTGGATTCCTGTGATCAGTTTTCAGTGATAGATAGCTGGAAGGCTTCAGGGATTTTGTTTTAGGAGAACCAGTAGCAAACAATCTTGATTTATGTGGATGTGAACTAAAAAGTGTAGAAACCTGAAATTTCCCTTTAAAGTCTCTGAACTTCAAAATTAATTATTGATGAGGTCTGCATTGTTCCTTACATTAGGGATAAAATGAGGAATTAAAACTTTATGACTGCTAAATGAGCAATTTTTATTCCTGGTATTACAGACTATGTATGTGTTAGAAGCTTCCACAGAACAAAGAGAAATGAGGAGCCCCCAAGAAATGTTTGGCCTGACTTAAAATGAGACAACGTGGTGACAGTAAATAGATTAACAAACAGTGGAGCTGGTTATAGAGGGGGGGAAAAGGCAAAAGACAGTAGTAAATGGCTTATATATCCTGTCAGTACTGTTGGTGTAAACTGGGGATGACAAGTGCTCCTGAAGAATGCTGAAAAGAATGATAGAAACAGGAAGAGGTTACCTTTCCATAGGGCTTTCGTACATCCTTACGCTATCATGAATGGTAAAACACTACAGCAGATCTTTTGTTTGCTTGTGAAGATTCAATAAACAGCAAAACATGCTTTTAAGTGTTTTACAGATTGAGAATGTAATTATTAATATGAGCTGGAGAGCCAAATTACCTCGTACAACATTCCTTTTTTGCTTTTTGGTGCTGCAGGATGTACAATTTCTTGTGTTTTCCTTCCTCTTCCCTGTATGTGGCCATTCCCAGCAGCAGTTCCCAGCTGTTGGAGTGAGTGTGCTCGGGTGGTGTCTGTGTGGCTGGAACTGCTTGCAGTACTGGGTGTGGCTCTTGCAAAACTGCTCCCTTGGAGAGGACAGTCACATCTTGGGAACGGCTTGTCACTGTAGTGTCATTTGTAAGATCTCAGCAATCGTGTATTACATGTTTCACAGAACAATAATTCATTGTGACAGAGAATCTGAAGCTCCATGAAAAAATTCTGTGTATAGTTATGCTCTGTTAATGCCATACTCTGATCCATTGTTTGTTCATCAATAGGCTGGGAAACCTGTCAGGTGAATCCACAGCATGAACTGGGTGGTAAATGCCTCTTGAATTAGAATCGTAGAATTGTTAAGGTTGGGAAAGACCTCTAAGATCATTGAGTTCAACCATTGACCCAGCCACCACCATGTTCACCACTAAGCCACGTGCCCAAGTGCCACATCTACACAACTTCTAAATTCCTCCAGGGATGGGGACTGCACCACTTCCCCAGGCAGCCTGTTTTGATGCTTGACAACCCTTTGCTGAAGAAATTTTCCAAATACCCAATCTAAACCTCCCCTGGCACAGCTTGAGGCCTTTTCCTCTTGTCCTGTCCCTTGTTCCCTGGGAGCAGAGCCTGACCCTCCCTGGCTGCCCCCTCCTGTCAGGGAGTTGTGCAGAGCCAGAAGGTCCCCCCTGAGCCTCCTTTTCTCCAGGCTGAGCCCCTTTCCCAGCTCCCTCAGCCCCTCCTGCTGCTCCAGCCCCTTCCCCAGCTCCATTCCCTTCTCTGGACACGCTCCAGCCCCTCAATGTCTTTTCTGACATGAGGTTCCCATAACTGCCCCCAGGATTTGAGGTGGTGGGCCTGGCTGTCCAGCCTGTTTAATTAGTTGCAGGATTTAAAGAAGAATGTTGTCTAGAGCAAAACATAATTTTTATCCCTATAGCCTGTGCTTTCTGCAGTGCTTGCTAAATCTTGTAGTGTGTCTGTACAAACAAAAATAGGACCATACAGGTCATCCCCTCTTCTCTTGTTCTTCCAGCCAAACTCAGTAGATTGGGCCAGCTGCAGAACTTGGTGCTGAGTTATTGCAGCAGAACTACGTTGTGGTGGATTAATCTAGTATCCTCTAATGAGGTTGTTTTGGAGCGTGAAACTTTTAAATTAATGTAATAATTGAAACTACTTTTGGAGTGTATGGCCACTTTCAGTTAACATTTTATTAGTTGTTGGTAATGTTATGGCTGTGCATGTTTTATCTTATTATAAGAAACAGGAGGCTGAGAATATGCTTATTCTTGGAAATACCTGTTAGCCGCTGATCAATAAGGAACACTGCAATCGCCCACACAGGGAGGATGCATTTCACACTCTGTACTCTTTAATGCAGCAGTCAAAGGCATAACAAGGTCTGGAACTTACGAAAATGGCAAACTGGAATTACAGTATAAATTTTGCAGCAGTGGTTATTAACCACTGGTTTGCATTGTCAAGGAATGGAGGTGGAATTTCCACCACTGGAAGATGTGAAAAGAAAAAGAAAATTAAGAAAACATGCAGTGTTAAGATTGTGTTTTAGTTTGTAAGCTGAATGCAGGCTTTTCAAGGTAAAGTTCTGTTGTACATCAGATCAGACCTTGTGGCCACAAGAGCTTCTTCTGGCCCTAAATTTACTTGTCATTACACCACTGAATAAAGGAGCTGGGTCCGTTATTTATTTTTGTGATGGGGCAGGGTCTGAACCCTGCAAGGCTTGACCACTTTGGGCCATGTCAGCTGAGAGGGAGGTTACAGTGGCCCAGGGAAGGGAGCCATCCTTTCTTCAGTGAGAAACTGGAAATGGATGGCATGGGACAAAGAGAGTCAGTTGGGAGGAGTGGGGCAAATACATGCTGTGGATCTCTGACCCCTAGAGAGATGACTGGGCCAGCTTTCTTGGCATTTTCATAGTGCCACCACTGTGAGTTTAATTGTTTAGCAAACAGAAGTGACTGCCAGCATCGGTGGAACAAATCTCTTGGTGGTTGTCTCATCCCCAGGTATTTGCCTTGGTTTCCCAGCTTTAGAAATGCATGGCTGTTGCAAAGTGTGGTTTCCCATGGCTAGCTTTACATTTTAAATCCATCTCTGAGGGAACTCTCTTGTTACAGAGGAACCAGTGCTGATTCTGGCTGCTGACTTACTGAGAATGCTGTGGTAGTAAGCAACTTTCTATGATACCTGGAAAAATAAGAAGCCTGTTTTGTGTTCCAGTTATCCAGACAGGACATTTCTTTTTCCAGGGTGTATGACTTCACAGCAATTAGGGTCTTTCTTTGGGGCAGGAGAAGATTCTTCTGCAAATGCAAATTGAAAATCATAAATGAAATATGTAAAATAATATAGGGAAAAACGGGTAGAAAGGATGTTTGAGAGATGACTGAATGTACCTGATGAAGGGTGGGGGTTAGGGTGGTATCCAGCGTGGGGTGGGAGGGAAGGGTGGAGAGGTCCTGGCAATGATTCTTCAAAGCAGACAGTGGGGCTTTCCCTTGCACCTCACATTAGTTGTACTGGATCTGTTAACAGTTTGCTGTCTTCCTGGGATTTTTGATGATTTTTTAATTATCTGTTCTTCCTTACTTCTGCTTCCATATATATTGTTCACTGTATATTTTTTGCTTCTTCCTCCTCATTTCTTACATGTTATATCCAAACTTTCTTTCTACTTCCTCAGTTTTCTCTATGCTGTGCCTCTCCCCAGAATCCCTGCATTCTTGGCATTTTATTATAGTATAGGTGGAGAGGTGCTAACAGGAAAGCTTTTTCTTGAGAGCTGTTCCAGAGCTGTTCCCTGGCCTGGCATGATAAGAAGGGATATTAAATAATAAAAAGCTTGGAGTTTGCTAAGGAACCAGGCTTTGTTAATTCATGGACTGTATCATTGCAGCGCTGTGGTTCAGTACTTCATGAGGTGTGTGACTGCTTGTTCACTGCTTCTGTGGCCAGGGAAGTCATCAGGAGTATTTCCCAAAGCCTTTATCCTGGGCCTCTGACAGAAGCAGACTTTCCCTGTAGCCAATTTTAGCTGAGGAAGGGAATTACTTTCCCCAGAGAGAAGTTAGCTGTGACTGATGGTAAAGCTGTTTCAAAGTGCATCATGCAGGACATTTAAAAGGCTTGTCTTGGGGAGATCAGAACTCTGTGGATTTTTTTTTTTTTATTCCTGATTCCAGTAGCTCAGAGATGTGGGGACTTCTGTTCCTGTCAGGACAAACGAGGGAAAACAAAATGCAAATTAAGGATTTCTCCTTTTCTTCCACAGATGTTGTCAACTTGGACCTGAAGTCTACTCTCAGGGTTCTGTACAACCTTTTCACGAAGTACAAGAACGTTGAGTGATGCTGGAAGCTGCTGAGGTCTCTTCATCCTTCAACCTCCTCAGGCAGAAATTCCAATAAACACGCCCTCTGCATGCTCCCATTGTGCCTTATGCTATGTACTTCATGCATTCTTCCTACAGCTGATGTGTTCTCTCTGTAGCTGTTTGTAAGACAATCCCACTAAAAATGATGCATGTGTATTCTCTAGGTCACTTGAAAATGTGTAGGTATTTTACACTTTTACCAGATGGATCAGTTGTTTGCTATAACCCTCAAATGTTCTTTTGAGAAAGGAAATATACCACTAACTACTTTAATAAGCAGGGAAAACATGAGACCTTCCCTTCATGGCTCGAGACTCTTTGCTTCTGCAGACAACTTTTCTTTTGCATACTCCTTGGTCGCAACTGGCATTTGATGATTTTCCAGCCTTAAGTGTTAACAATAGAAAATCAGCATTGGAGTTTATTTAGAAGCTGAGCCTTTTCTATTAAATAGGATTTTTTGTGTTCTGTTGGGTGGGTTGGGCTGAGGGGAATTACAGGCACTGTCTGAAGCTAATGGCAAAAGCTTCAGTTTTTGTGTTCACCTCGTTCTACTCAGTGTTACTTCCATTCAGTGTTTACACAGAATAAGTCTTGCAATGGGATGACCAACTAATCTTCTGATGTCTAGTTTTTATTTAATCTCTTATCTAGGAGAAATTTGGTTGCTAGGGCCACTGTCACCCATTAAGCAGGCAGCTTTAGTCAGGTTGGTCAGGAGTTGGTCACACAGGCACAGGCTGGATTAGTGCATTTCCCCCAGTCCTTCCTGAAACTAACGGGGAATGATGAGCTTGGTCTCGCATGTGGAACTGCTCCTGCCTGCTGATGTGGCTGGTGCAGCGCTGCGTGCTGGGGGCTGTGCTGGAACAGGAGCCATCTGAGTGGATTTTTGAGGAGAGCTTTGTGGAGGAAGTGGGATAGGCATTTCCAGAGTAAATGATTTGTGGAATATGTGTTCAATATCACACCATCTTCGTGCGCAGAGAGGAGAGATTTGATTGCTGCTTTTATGTTCACGGCAGCAACTTCTGTTTTATGGGCAGCCATTCCTTTGGGTGAAACACTAGGCAGAGTGCCCTGAAGGAGAGCCAGTAGAATTGCTCTGCTCCATGGGCTCACTTGAGTCCTGTTGCAAGTCAGCATCTTCTTTCCCTAAAAATAGATTGCTTACACCAAACATTATTTGCCTTTGAGTGCAGGTTCACGAGGAAACATGCTATTTGAATGGTATAATTTTACAGTTGGCATTTTCTCCTTCCCTTCTCAAACATTTGTTTCATCTCAAAGGGAGAGAAATGAGCTTCTGCTTCTTTGGTTTGTATTTCTGGGGTCTGAGTTCTAGTATTTGGATTACTTGGGTCACCTCCCCTCACACCTCTAAAAAAAAGATGGAAGGAAGTTGCCCTTTCTTTGCATGAAAAATTCAGATCTTCTCTGCTCTGCAAGGCTCTCTGGGGAATCTTTGCTTGCCTGTACTTTAGGAAGGAGCTGACCTCTCGCTGTTTATACTGAGCCTGGAACAAGTGGATGTGCAGTTCAGATGTGGCCGCTAAACTCCACCACAGTACTAATAGAGGAGACTTGCACAGATGCTAAGGCCTGGTGGGACAGCTCTCCTGGCAGGTGAATGAAATTGGTCTAACTTTTGTGCTGAGTAATGGAGGTATCGTGAGACTGGAATGTCATTGAACTGAAAGGTCGCTCAAACTTTTAGTTTAATGCAGGGTTATTTGCAGGAAGCAAGTCTGTTAAAGAGTTGTCATTCACCCCCCTCCCTTCAGGTGACGTGGAAGTGCTAGCTCTGTTTATATTCTCCGAGCGGCTGGGAAAGACCTCCTGAGAGTCTAGTTTTTGAAATTGCAGGCAGTGTTAATATCAAAAGCAAACAGAAGATAAAAAGAAGAGATTGGTGAGAGTGATTTGGCCTTGGAAGGGGGAATGACTGTTTCTGAGCTGGGATCGTACAGCTGGCATCTTCAGGGCATGTGAGCAGGTTATGACAGGTTATGAAAGAGTGTCTGTGTTGTTGAATTATGTGTTTCTGGTCCCCTTGCTACAGCCACGGGTCTCCTTTAGCATTCCTTCTGTTAATATCCCTGTCAGGCAGGGCTGCTGCCTGGATCAGGCTGGGGGCAAGTGTCACAGCCCGTTCTGTTGTGGTCTTGTTTGGTGGTAGATGTTGCACAGTGAAAATACTTTATTCATTCCTTGGCTCCTGGCTGTCTAGCCAGCTCACTGTTCTGTAGACACTGTATTTATTGTTAACCAGATTTGTGAGCAGGGCAGATTGAACTGAAGTGTAGCTTCATCCCAATCAGCCCAGTTTCCAGGAGGAGCCATGCAGGTAAAGCTTCTCTGAATGCCTGCTTTTGTCATACCTTTCTGGGACACATGCACGATTATTCTTTGCCTCTCAGAAAGCTGAGTCAGTGTTAAAAATGTTATTCATGATGTCTTTGTGTTGCTGGGGTTTTATGTATGGGTACCAGTCTGAATCCTGTTGAGTTCATCTGGAATGCTGAATGCTCTGAAGCATTAAAGCTCCCGCGTTTGTAAGTACTTAATGAATGTCTGTCTTTTCCAGTCCATACAACTTGACTTTTAGATGCATCAGAAGAAACTCAGCCCTCAGCTGCATTCTCTTTTTCAAGATGAAAAACGGAAGTGGCAGATTTTTTAAAATAATTTTAAACCTTATAGGATTTCTTACTCCTCTGCCCCACGCCCCAGTGCTTTCAGTATTAATGTATTTTTTAAGAGTATTTTCTACTGTTTTTAACAGTGTTTACTCTGGATTTCTAACTACTAAAAACCAGCCTTGCAGATAAAATTCTGGACTTGTCATATGTTGGAGACATCCATCTTAGTGATAAGAGTTGTGTACTGTAAGCAAGTTACAATGCAATGCTATGTTTGCTAAAATTCACAGCAGGAGTGTTTATGCATGGGTTTTGACAGTTGTACTATTTATTCAAATAAACAAATAATGACCACTATGTTTTCTGATTCTTGTTTTTTTTTTTTCTTTCCCCCCTCAATGGAAAAATCTGCGGGAAGAACTTTTGAATGGTGAGCTTCCCTTTGCTCTGGTGTGGAGAGCATAGAGTGGCTCTCCGATACAGCAGCGGCATGTGGAGAGGCAGGAAAATGCATTGTCAGAACTTGTTATTGCTGTTGAATCCTTGAATTGTTCTTCAGTGGCAGTTTTCTTGTGGGTGCCTGTTGGAACCCTGAATTCTGAGAATTTCGGGGCCAGGTGTGTATGGTGGGGGTGCGTGCGTGAGATGTGCTTTGGGAACATGCAGAAACACCCACCCCTGGCTCAGCCCTTTGGAGCCCAGGGGCTTCTTTGCCCTATTTTCTTGTGGTGTCTTATCCGATTCTGGTTGCAAAACAAAATGTCCTTGTTAGAGGTCCTCTTCTTGAGGATAAGACTCAAGAGAATTTCAGGAGCGTTAAAAGGGTTCACTTATTACTCTAAAATCTAAGAGAAAGGGTAGTAAAAATACCAGGAGCTATATAACCGCATATTAACAGTCTGCAAAGCTACAAATACATGAAAAATGTATAAAATCTTTAGGTATCATAGGCATGAAATCAATTGCAACTCACACAAGATTGACTGCTGCTGTTCTACAGAAGTCTGGATGCTCCATGCACTGGTCATAAGATCAGGTTTTGGAGGAAAATAGGTGCTTGTCCATCGTGTGTGTTTCAGACTTCAGCACTGACATGCTGTAGTTGTGAATGAGACTTCCAAGTCCTTTGTTCTGCCAGTTGAAGCAGGGAGAGACCTAGTAATTACAGAAAGATTTCCCAACATTTAGTTCTTCCTGCTCCCTCTGCCTGCTGATGTGAAACTGGAAATGTCCAGAGTTCCCCATAACATCTCCAATAACACCTTTGGTTTTGTTTTTGACTTACTACATGTGTAGACTGCAGCATGAACTTCGGAGTAGGTAAGGAGGTACTCAGTCTCTTCTCTAAATTGCTGTGTTGTTTTGCTTGTTCTCTGCTGAGAAAGTAGGCTTTCCCGTTGATTCAGGATTTTGGGTTAAGCTGTTGGTTACTGTGAATTCCTGGCAGCTAAAAATCTGTTTTCAACCCACTTTCTGTTATCCCATTTAGCTCATGCCAAACTGTCCATTCTTATCTTTGGTATGCAGCTAAACACGGGAGTCACTCCCTTGTTAAACCTGACCAGCTTAATTAGTGTGGCTGGCTGCTACTATTAATGGGATTCATGGGGGCTGCAGAGTTGCTTCTGCTTGCTGGGAGAGTTAATAAATGCAACTCATACCTGAAGGAAATGTCCAGGGAAGGTGGTTTCTGTAGGAAGCTCTTCCTCTTTAATCAATGCTGTAAAAGGGGGGAAAGAGCAGCAGCACTGCCTGCTGGAGATAATTCTTGTCTCACATGAGGGTTTTGGGCCCCGGTGTGGCTAACTACCTCTCTAAGGACAAAGGAATTTATTTTCTGCCTAGGTTTCTCCTTCTGCCAGGTAGGTAGAGTAGTCCTGATCTGCCTTATAAAATGCTCTTGAAGGAGCATGAGGAAAAGGTGTATTGGAACATGATCTTGTCTGCTCTTGGCTAGTTTATTATTATATACAAAGCAAAAGTGCTCTGTGAGTCGCCCTAGAGGCAGAGTAGCTCAGTCGTGCTGGGCAGTGCCATCCAAGAACGATCATTTCTTTCTGATTGTTTCAGGAGTTTCAGGGCTGCATGTTTCCTGTTTATTTCAGTCTCTGCAGCAGGGACCAGCACACAGACAATTAAGTTCCGGATGGGACCGTGGTTTCGTTTTTAAGAGCAGAGCACGGCGGCACAACTTCCCCTTGCGTGCTTTGTGCTGCCCTACATGGGAGACCTCGGAGCCTGGGCTCAGCCCTCTGCCCCAGAAATTGCATCCTGACTGCTGGGACAAGGTCTTGGAAGAGCTTCTGGAGAGTTACTTGAAGGAGAGAATAGTAAGTTTGGAAAATGGGACTCCTTCGGGTGCTTTTTTTCATAATTATTGTTCTTAACTGGAAGATCTTCTGGGTCTGTGTGGATTGCTCTGACTAAGATAACATCTCTTCTGATGCTAATGAGCAAAGATGGCTCCTGAAAAGTCTGCCGCTATACAGGGAAGGGAAAGTAAGTTCTAAACTGGGCGCACAATGCACATGCTCTTTTTTTCTTACTTATGTTTTAATTCTGGTTTTCCGGCAGAAATATTACTATTACCATTCCCACGTGGCATTTTTTTTCCCCCTCCTTTGTGTGATCTACTTGGGCAACCGTTCCTAGGAAATGTGTTTGAGCTAAGGCAGAGCAAGGCTTTTGCCTTTTCAAACAGGAAATAAAACAGTTTGGTAAGTGCCTTGTGTATATTCTACAGCTGTAAGCCAGAAACCACTGCTCATCAGTGCTTTGTGTGGTACCTTGGGGATATCTGGGAGCCGGACTCTGTGAAGACTCGTGGAGGAAAAGTGAGCTGCCCTGACCCAAGTTGAGAATTAGCTGTTTATCAGTAGTTGTGACATTGCAAGGTTGTGCAATAGCCCGGCTCCTGACCTAAGAACAATGCACCTCTTGGCAGCCACTGCAGGTGGCACACAAGAAGTCAAACACCACTTGGCTTTATAGCAAAGCCTGCACCTCCATGGCATTCTCAGAGAAAGAGCATTTCATTCAGAGAATGCCATTTCCTTTGAATAGCCCATAGTTAAGCATCTATTTTATTTAAAGATGCCATCATGAAATGCCTGTACAGTCAGTATTCAAGCAGTTGTCTCTTACAATGTTCCCCTCTCCAAGTACTGATAAAGAACTTGTGCAGGAGGATGGGGGCTGAAAAAACGGGATGTCAGTCACAGCTCTGAGCAGCAAATTTTACTGATGGGTGGCAGGGGCTGGTTGCAGCAAATATGGAAACTTGTGTGTGAGAACCAACTCTTCCGACCTTTCCTGTTTCTCATTAAATAGCTCACCCAACGAGGTGTCCCAACCCTGGCATATTCCATTTTATGTTGTTCCTGCAGTATGTTATTCTTTGGAAGGCTGTTGCCTGGGACCAAGCCTCACCAATATGCTGCAATGCCACATGAAGGACTGCTTGTGGATGCTAATTATGAGTAATAAGCAATGAGTCTATTAAATGCTGAAGAACTGCAGTTCTCTGGCTCTGAAATGCCTGTGGGAAACCAATATTGATAAATGTGATCTGAAACACAATAAATTATGGGCTCTGAATCGTGTGTTGCTACTTAGGAATAAGATCTTGGAGATCTGATAGATAATTCCAAATAAAGTGTCAGCAGTGATGAAAAAAGCAAACGGCTTAGGAGGAGAGGAACAGAGAGCACTGTGAATGCTGCAGTGCACCTTTCTAAATCTGGGCAGGTCTGGTTCCTAGCACTTCCAAAAGGCTGTGATTGTGCTGGAGAAAGCTCAGAAAAGAGCACTGAGGATGACCAAAGGTGCTACCAGCTGGTTTTCCAGGGAAGGATAACTGTAGGCTGTCTCTTCTCGGTTTTGGAAAGAGGTGGACATGGAGGGTTTGGGGTAGTAGGGCGGTAGTAACGTGGAGCATTAACACAGGGGTGTGAAGAGCGGGGATCAGCTGGTCTTTGTGTGGTGCCTTTGGGGGAAGCTGGTGGGTCAGAGCAAGAAACAGGAGATGGAGCTTCACGTGATGTAGGGCCACGCTCTTCACCTCCTCACTGCTGAGTGGTGAGACAGACAGAGACAGTTCAAGGGGTGAGTGGGAACTTCATGGGGAGTAAATGTATTAACAGCTTCTAGTGACCAGGCCCCCAGCTTTGCTTTAGGAAGGCTGAGCTGCAGACTGTTAAAGTGTTTTGGGGAAGTATCTCTGTATCCTTGCATTGCTTATAGTTTTTGGGGTTCTGGTTTTTTTTCCCTAAGGTGCTGGAAGGGACTGGATACCAGGTAAGTTAGTCTTACCCAAGGTAGCAATTTTAACTCTGACTGACACACAGGACTGAGGCCCTAGAGGATATTATGCTACATTATTGCAAATTCTGAATTTCAGGCCTTTCCTTATAGGTTTCCAACTTTTAGAGTGGCTTCTGATGTTCAGGTTCCTTGGCCAAAAAGAGCCCAAGGGCGTGGCAGACAGCACACACCACTTTGATAGCCGAAGCAAGTAAGAGACCCACAAGTTGAATATTGCAAAGCTGAGTGAGAGTAAGTTGTGGTTTACACAGACCATTTCTGTTATGAGCAGGACTTCCCCAAGGCATCACAGAACCTAATTTAAAAGTAAGTTGTCCCCGGGTTGCTCTTTTCTCAGTTAATTTCATCTAGGCAGCCTTATCTCAGATAGTTCAGTTGTTCCTCAGGCACTACATCACTCAATTTCTCCTATTTTTTATTAAGTACCTTTTTAAAGATAGCATTCAGTTTTGCCACCACCATAATGAAATTAATTCTCTTGTGACCCTTTCTCCTAGTGCCTTGCTGGCAGTTTTGTACCAATTTGTTTTACCAGACTGATGTGCAAAAGCATCCAGTTGCTATTTTCTGCCAACATTCTCAGCTTTGGCAAAATCTATGTTAAAACACATGTTCAGAACGCACTTTGACTGGAGCTGTGAGAAACACGTGGATGCCTTCAGAGCAGCGCTGTGCTGTTTGGTGTATAAAGATATCAAGCAGAGGAGTGCCACTTTGGAGATGTTCTGTGCCACAGTGTTTTCAGCGGATGCCTTGCTCTGGGTCGTGGGAGCATCTCAGTTCGTGCACCTGCAGCAGCAGCCAGGTCTGTCCCTGGCAACAGAATGGGGGGAACTCTGTTCCTAAAACTAGGATTAGCCACTCATTTAAATGCTCTGGATTGCTCTTTAAAGGTAACATTCCCACTCATTTCACAGGAATCCTTAGGAGACAGGGCTCCCAATGTGGGCGCCCTGGGCAGAGAGTGGGAGTCTTCTCCTGAGGGAGCCTCTAGCATGGAGCAGCTCATTTTCTGTTAAAAAAGCACAAAACCAGTCAGCATCCCCTCTCCTACAGTGGCCCAGCAGCTCTGAACTTCAGAGAGAGCATTTCCCATTCACAAACAGCAGCACTCCCAGTCAGAGAGCCAAGCCCCAGGTACCCTGTGCCCAGCAGCAGCTGGGATTTGATGACTCAGAGGGGTGTAAAAGTCTTCCTGGTCATCACATCTGCTCTGCTCTGACTTCCAGAGATTTTTGGATTGTTGGGAAGGATGAGTTCTCTTACTCATGCTAGAACAGATGTGGAGCAAACCACACTCTGATATGACTGTCAAGAGCCCTCATTCTCCTGTAATTTCCTTCACCTTTGCAGGCCACAGTACAGTTGCAGTAAGTAATCCTGATTTCTGGCCCTTAAATCAATGTACATTTATTTTATGAAGAACCATCTTGCTTCTTGCATGTCTGGAAGGCTGAGCCCAGAGAGTGGTGGGGAATGGAGTCAAATCCAGATGGTGACTAGACACAAGTGGTGTCTTCCAGGGCTCAGTACAGGGGCCAGTCCTGTTTAATATCTTTACTGATAACCTGGACAAGGGCAGGGTGTGCACACCCAGTCAGTTCATGGACAACACCCAGCTGGATCTGCTGGAGGGCAGGAGGGCTCTGCAGAGGGATCTGGACAGGCTGGATCCATGGGCCCAGGCCAGTGGTCTGAGGGTCAACAAGGCCAAGGGCCCGGTCCTGCCTTGGGTCACACCAACCCCCTGCAGCTCCAGGCTGGGGCAGAGGGGCTGGAAAGCTGGGAAAGGCCCTGGGGGTGCTGGGGACAGCGGCTGGACATGAGCCCAGGGGTGCCCAGGGGGGCAGGAGGCCAATGGCACCTGGGCTGTGCCAGCCATGGGGCGGCAGCAGGGCCGGGGCAGTGACTGTCCCCTGTGCTGGGCACTGCTGGGGCCTCACCTCAGATCCTGGGGCAGCTCTGGGCCCCTCAGGACAAGGAAGACATTGAGGGGCTGGAGCCTGTCCAGAGAAGGGAACGGAGCTGGGGAAGGGGCTGGAGCAGCAGGAGCAGCTGAGGGAGCTGGGAAAGGGGCTCAGCCTGGAGAAAAGGAGGCTCAGGGGGGACCTTCTGGCTCTGCACAACTCCCTGACAGGAGGGGGCAGCCGGGGGGGTTCAGGCTCTGCTCCCAGGGAACAAGGGACAGGACGAGAGGAAACGGCCTCAAGCTGTGCCAGGGGAGGTTCAGGTTGGACATCAGGAGGGAAAATTTTTGCACTGGAAGGGTGGTTGAGCATTGGAAGGGGTTGCCTAGGGAAGTGTTGGAGTCACCATCCCTGGAGAGATTCAAAAGCAATGCAGATGTGGCACTTGGGGACATGGTTTAGTGGTGGGTGAACAGTTGGGACTCGGTCTTGGAGGTCTTTTCCAATGAAAATGATTCTATGACTCTGTACTGCAGTTTGTAAAAGAGACTATTCAGATTCCAATATCTATCCTTGTTTCCCCACAGCTGTACCAGCTGGTTTAACAAAGGAAGCTGCTTATATTTATAAACTTGTCTCAGCAATTTAACTACCGGGCACTTGATTTAATACTCCTTAAGTGCTGGTAATTTTTATATTTTCTAGCACATATCCATTAATACCTAGGGACTGAAAGCTTCTTTTTCACTTCAGTTGAAATAGGATTTTACTTATCTAATACTAATAATATCTAATAAAGAGAAAATGGAATTAGATGTAATTAAAGCAAGTTTTAGTACTTCAGGTCTTTTTTCTTATATTTTGATGATTAACAGAAAAAATTAAAACTTTTAAACTTCTTTTTCTTTGTATGCATTTAAATATATTTTCAGATTTTTTTAAAGCAACTAGTGATGAAATAGTAACTGATAAAAAACCCCTTCAGTTTGTTTTATTCTTAGCACTAATTCTGATATTTACATGCCTTTACTCATGTTCCCTTCCCCGCTATGTTTTTTACCAGTTTACCAGGAGTGATTAAAGACAATGGATCCAGACTTCTTAAACGCATTTACACAGCCTTCTACACTTGATCAACTCCTAACTGCGGATGTTATTGCTAAAGGTTTGTGCTTCATGAACCAGGACAGAAAAAAGTCCAAAGAACGACCTGAAGGGCCAAACAGAAAATGTGCTGCACTAATGAATTGTGTATTTTTCAGCAGTGATCCCATGGTTGTATCAGAAATGAGTAAGCTCTGTGTGTGTAATTTGGCTGCTGACTCTTTGGGGGCAGACCATGAAGAAGCAACACAAAGTCCAGCTGGTTCTTTAACTGAAGTTTAAGTTTCACACATAAGAATCTGACCAAGTTTGTGTTTTCCTCTTTCCAGAATTGGCCATCTAGATCTTACTGATTTGGAGTACACTGAAGCATAATTTCCAACAGCAGCCTTAATAGTCTGCTATACCAGTTCCTTGCTCACGGGGAATCAGTTAAAACAAAAAATGAATATTTCTACATATGGCAATTAGCCATATTGGGAATATCCAACTGGTAGCAGATTTAGCTACAAACTTGCTTTGGTCATATCTGATAATTGTGATGGATCTTGTTTGCTTCCTTCCATAGGTGAGAAGAGGAAACTCATAAAACCGACCTCAAGAAACAGCCCCAAATTGGAAGAATTGAAACTGGTACCACTTTTTTTACTGCATAATTTAACCCTCACCTCAAGTTGTTTTAACCTGTTGTGTTAAAGGAAACAAAGACCCTGGTTCTTTAACCTCTTTCAGCCCTCTAAATTGCCCAGCTCCCTGAGCCCAGTTCCCCACTCTCTGCAGATGGGAATGAGCTCTGCTTTTGGCATTTGGGCTCCACACAAGTGCAGCGGAGCTTTTGTTTCAGCACGGTGTCAGGGTGGCTGGGGCCATACAGGATCAAGCTTCCTACGCAGTGACCACTGGTGGGTGTGGAGTGCAGACACAAACCTGGGTGGCTTCTGATGTGGCACCTCTGCTGGGTGAGCCACACCAGAAGTACCCAGGTGCTCTTTCATTGCGATGATAATGTAACAGTGAGCAGAATCCAGCTGAAACACTGGGCTAGGACCACAAGCACACCCATGTCAGCATTTGCTGTGAGTGAAGAGAGATGTGCAGACAGGTGCAGGTTTGCTGCACTGGTCCCATGGTAACTTTTAGGATTGCTCTGCTGAATTGCGACAGCCTTCACCAGCAGCTGGCTCAGCTGGCAAGGTTAGCAGAGAGCAGAGGGGGATAGGATGAGGAGTATGCAAGTCACCAGGAATTCAGGATAAACGCTTTCAGGCCGTTGTATGGTACATTGCCTGCTTGAGGTAACTGTGAAGGATGAATCCTATTCCACAGGCAAGTACTTTATTTCCATCTAATTTTGAAAGTCTCCCCAGTGTGTTCAATCACTGTGTTTCTCTAATGGCACAGTCCATGTACTGAGATTTCCTGGAAGAAAAATGGCATGTGTCTTATGAAACCAGCACTCCTTGCATTATGGAGGTGCTGAAATTGTTATAAATATTATAAAAAGTAGCTTAAGGTATGTGTTGTTTGTATTTTGTAGCATTTATAAACATGCAGGTAGGTGTGTTTCTGTATTAGGTATTTGTGCATATTTGATCAAAAAGATTTGATTTTGTGTCAGGCTTTCACAATGTTGTTATACAAAAGGGAAAGTCTGAAAGGCAGTGCTGCAAAATGCAATTATGTTGTCTACAGAAAGACTGGATTTGTTATTTTGAGACAGCCAAAAAAGAAGAGTTTTCCTCAGTTATGAAGATTTGTGAGCTTCAGTGCTTAATCCATTTCTTGTCAGAGATTCTTGAAATGATTGTCATCACTGTCTAATTTCTTTTTGTTGGGTGATGAGGAGATGGAAATTGTGTCCTGAGGGAGACAAAGTCCTCTGGGTTCCCATCAACGCCCCTTGATTGCCTTCTTAATCTAAAGATTTGATGGCTTCTCTAGAGAAGCAGTTGGGATGAAGACAGGGTCAGGGAGGAATCTTCAAGGGAAGAACAGGGGAAGCGAAGAAACTCTCTTGGGAGAGAGGCTGTTTCACTGCATTTTCATTTTGAGGTGACTTTGGAGAACTGGGAAATACGAAATGGCTCCCTGTAGTTGCTATAAATATCCAGCTGCATGTAAAATAGAAGATGGTTACATTTGGAAGCCAGCAGCAAACTTCTCGAAGTATTCCCTTTCTACTTTCCCTGTTTATTAATTTTTAGACGCAAGGCTCTGCTCGGCACCTGAGCGGGGGCCCTACACCCAGACAGAAAACAGAACTGTGTGAGCTGCAGGCTGGGAATGTTGCTGTGTCGAGCTGGGAGAACAAAGGAGGGATGTCATAGGTCTGTACTCAGCAGTTCCTGCTGTGTTTCTGACTTCCCTCTGGTTGTACTCTTGTGTTTGGGGTACTGCTCTACCCCTCACACATCCAAAGTGTCAGCTGAAGAGCACAACTTTCTGCTCCTGTTACTTCTTAGCAGAGGATGTGTATTACAGTTTGTCAGCTTCTCAGTTCAGGCCTTTTTATTTCTTGTGCTGTTTCAAGCATCCCAGAGACTTTTCTTTTCAAATTCTTCTTACACTTTTGTTAATGTTGGCGAGCTTACAGGAATCTGCTATGAATTTTCTCCTCTGTTTACAGCAAGTGAGAAGGATATTATCCACTCCAGACACTCACTCATAGCAATCCCAGCAATACCAGCAATACCCTTCCCTCTTACAAGAGGGATGTTCGTGTTGGCAGCCAGCTGGGGCTACTGCTTTTCTGTTCTGCTTCACCAGGTCATCTTCCCTTTCTCTCAACACATGTGAATAAAACACATGCTTGGAGAAGTGCTGAGGAGCTGCTTTGTTCTCCTGTCTAGGAGCACATGTGGTTCCTCTCCCTTTGTAGCCAGACCTTGGCTTCCTGAGCAGCTTCCCCTTGCAAAGGGAGGGAGGATATTGGAAGGCCAGTGGGAGGACTGCCACGTAAGAAAGTTCCAAGAAGGTATTTGGGGATCGGGTGGTACAATATTGCAGAAGGAAAAAGAAAACAAAAACAGGAGATGAGAGGGAGGAGTGCTAGTAGCATGGATGAGTAAAAGAAACTACCCACAGAGTGAGCGAAGCCTCTTTTCTTACAAACTTCTGCCTGGCAGTTGAATTTGTGTGAATTCTGTGATATGTGATGAAGGCAGGGGATGGGAAGTGTACTGTGCAGACTCTTCCCTGGTGGAAGTGGGAAGAGGGTCTCTCTCCCCAGCTGTATAACAGAATTCATCAGAATATAACTAGTGAGATGTCTGTCTTACTTGAAAATCAGGATGAACTCACCCTTTAAAAATTAACCAAAAAGCACAAAGGAAGTGGAGATTGAAAGCAAACCGAGATGTGATAAGGGACTGAAGAGAGAGGTGAAACAGAATATAGCACCGAGTGCTGTACTCTCTAAACAACAGGAATATAATTGCTTTGTTTTCCCCTGCAGTTCTTGACTGAGTGGATTAACAGAACTCTGAAAGAGGAACACATAGTAGTTAAAAGTCTGGAAGAAGACCTGTATGATGGGCTGGTACTTCATCATCTCCTGGGTGAGCTGCTCCTTTGAGTTTAGTTCTTGCAGACATCTCGTGGAGGAACTTTCCAGAGGATAAACCTCAGGAATCGCAGCAGCAGGGTCCTGCCATCACTTCTCACTGCGCTCCGGGCCAGTGGTGATAATCACAATTCTGAACAAATTCCCACTATTGTTTTACGTAGTTCTTTTACTTCTAAGAAATTCTTATTACCTGCTCATTGACATAATCAAAAGGTTAACTATGAAGTGTGAAATTCAGTGCTTCTGAAGGAAGGAAGGTTTTATAAGCTGGGAGCACAAACGTGGCTTGTGGCGCTACCGGAAATATTGGATGGAATCAGCACTGTAATATACTTCTTCCTGCCATAAAAAAAAAAAAAAAAATTAAAAAGCTCTGGGTCTAAAGAACTGTTCTGGTACTGGAACTGGTAAAAAGGCTTTTGGCATTATGTGGTGCTTGTGTAAAGATGTAACCTCCTGGAGCAGCCTGTTACCTATTTCTATTTCTTCATCCTCCTGTCCCTACTACATTTTTCTTTCCCTTTTCACTCTCTTTGGGGACATCTTTCAAATCTATCTCCCTTCCACCAAGGCTGAGAGCAGCAGCATGAGCAGGACTGGCTGACTTTCATAATTTACTTGCCTGAGCAATGAGCTGGGATTTCTTCTATATATGAGTTGATACTGACTTTGTACACTATCTACAGGAAGATAGTAGGATTTCTGTAGAAGGAATGTAAAGTGATAGGGCTGGGGCATGATGCTACAAGGACTGACTTGAGTCCTCTCCTTTTTGCAGAGCTATGAAATGGTATTGAACATTTAAAACAAGGCTTTGTGTGCTTCGCTGTCATTTTTTGTTTCTAATTACTTTCTTTTTCCCTACAATGATGTTGAAATACATCCTTCTACTTCCTATGGACCCTCTGTAAAAGAAAACTTAGGATCTCTCAAGCTGGATGTTGACAAGATTGCATTAACAGAAAAAAAACAGCGACAGAAACTCTCTGTGATTATGGAAGCTGTGGCCAAGTGTTTGCAACTGGAAGAAAGTCAGCTGAAATGGAGTGTGGAATGTAGGTGCAGAAGTGAAATTGAAGAAAATTATCCATCACAGGCTTCCTGTGCTATAAGGCTGCTGTGAGGGAATGTGCTGCCAGAACAGTAATTAAACAACCTGTTTTCAATCACTAGTTGAACTAAAAGTGGGACAGAAATATCTGACCTCGCCTGGGTCTGCTTCCTCTAAGTGTGTGGCTTGTGGATCACTTAAGAGCCCTTGGCATCCCTCTATGTCTCATTCTTAAGCCGTGCTATTGCTGAATTTTGATATTATCTAAACCCCAGTCTGATGTCCCACCTGTGTTATGGCCCTCCATGACTTTGGGGTCCTCTGCACAGAGAGAATTCACGACGTTGGAGGGAAGTTCACTTGTTTTGCACACTGAGCATTGTTTTCTTCCTTTACACTCAACAGCTATCTTGGCAAAGGACTTACTGAGCACACTGCATCTCCTGGTTGCAATAGCGAAGCACTTTGAACCCAACCTGGCTCTGCCTCCGAATGTCCAAGTGGAAACAATCACCATCGAGGTATTTGTAGTTGTAGTGTTTGTTACAGTAGATCCTAGAGTCCTTTCACAAGGCTAACCTGCTTAGAATTAGGAGAAATGTGTGTGCAGCTGTGAAAGAGATAGTCGTGTTTTCTGTGAACCACACCTTTCTCAATTTCTGAGTTTGTTTGATTAGATTTAGTTTTCAGTTAGGATAGCCTGCTTTTAAAAGGGGAGAAGCACGATGCTGTTTTTCTTCCTCAGTCGAACAAAGGAACGGTCCAAACTGAAAGCAGCTGTTGATCTCTGTAAAGAAGAAAATGAAGAAATTCTGCTGTTACTATCTCTAAATGTTTTAAAATAGAAGCTTGTATTCATAAATAATAACATTTTTTAATGCTGAAGATTTCTTTCTTTAGGTGACAGGAGTTTTTACTCCCCTTCCGTTGGGGTCACATTTTGGTTTTTTTCTCTACAAGCAGATAGCTGCACGCTTTCTTCCTGTGTTTTGCTTCTTTAAGTCAATTCTGAGACTGTAGGAGAACATCGAATATCCCACAATTTGGGATATAAATGCAAAAATTAGCACCACCAGTATGTAAACACAGAATGTTTTTCACTGCCTGAAAGGGAGTGAAAGGACTTCCTCTGATGGGGAAGTAAGAGATTTCCTGTTGGAGACTGAAGAGAGCAGAAGGAAGCAGAAACCTCTCAAAGTACCTGTACTAATTATACTGGAGTTATTGAATAAATGCTCTCTGGTAATCACTTAAGGCAGCAAACAGGTCATGAAAGCCTCATTATTGCTTATGAATTTTTTTTTATGTGACAAACCCAACATTGTTTATTGTCCTTTCAACAGAGCACCTTCACAGGATTAAAGACAACAAATGTGGTGGAATGTATCACAGAAAACAAGTAAGAGGGGATATATCTGGTTTTTACACTGTCAGAAAAGAAACACTGTGGGTGTGTTCCCCCTTATAAAAAGTAGCTGGGATCATGATGATGAAAGAGGTGTAAGCCCAGGCATGCATATGTATGTGAGTTATTTATCTGGTTTCTTTCCTTTTTTTTGCCCCTCTTCACATTTGGCATTATAGTGCAATACCTTTATTTGTTCTATATAAGAACTCCTCTAAAGCAAGAGTTATGATTATTTCTGAAGCTTAGCATTTGTCATTGCCATGAAATTTCATAGCAAATATAGTATTAAAATTCCAGTACTGTAAATTTACCTATGCCAGACTAAATTGGAGATTTTCTAAAGCCACAAAGGTTTAAATACCATTTTAATTTGTTGCTGTTGTGTCTTTAAATAAAGAGAAAGGAGGCAGTTATTTTCTTATTTTACTGTGAAAGAAATGTTTTAGCTTGCTGAGTGTGTGAGGTACTGTCATTATTAAAGGAGTTAAGTAGTAGGATATCATTTATATACTAAAAAAATATGGACATCATTCTAATAACTAGAAAGAGATTTTCCTGCTATCATTTTTTATATGCCAGAACATCTTCAAGCTCTAATATCACGAGCAGCTTATTGGAAGAGGATATTGAGGATTGTGCTTGTAAAATAAATGTTCATTGGTGTGTGGGCCACTTAAAATCTCATATGCTTCCAAGACCCTACACAGATATGGAGCACACTTAAAAATGTCTGTTGGAAAGTCACTCTGACATAAAGTTAATGCCACTTTGAGCTCTATCTCCTGCTTTACAAGATAGCAGATAAGCAAAGCTTATGAATAAGATCAAGTCTGCTGCATCAGTTTTCTAATTCTTGCTTTTTATTGCACTTCTAGAGAGAATATAGAAGCGCAGTCAAGTAAGTGCTGGCATTGCCAAGTTCACTGTTTCATTATGTGCTTTTTTACACCATGTCCTGATCCATTTTTACCTCATGATAAAATTAGTATGCTCCCACTAAAGTTAATGGAGATTCATGGGGTTTTTTCCCCCAGTGTTTTTGTCCAAATGTCTTCTATTAATGCCTGTTCACAGCAACACAATACAGCTTGGAAACTGGGTGGTCACATTGCCTGTGGACTACAGGCAACAGATGGGAGGGGAGATGGGACATGAAGGTGGGTTGATGACCTGAAAAAGAAACCTGGCTGGGGGCAAAATGCAGCTTGGATTTGTGCATGGACCGTGTTCGCTGTTGGAACTATTTATAAAGGCTCCAGAATTGTGGTTCCCATTGCTACCAGTTTAATGTACTTTCCTTCCCACAGTTTGCAAATGAGATTTTGAAATCCACTGGTACTCAGTTGTGGATGGCAACTCAGTCACACCAACGTCCCCAGAGCTTTTACCCTTAGGGCTTTTGAGGGCTGAGAAACACTTGAGGTGAAAAATGTCCACATGTGCAAAGCCTGCAGAAGGTCTGGGCACTGCTCAGGCTTCAGTGGGAGCTGCTTTTCCCTACTGCAAAGGAGCACATTGCATCCCCAGAGAACCAAGGCAACTGCTTGGATTCTCTGCTGTGCCCTTTATTTTGGCATTTTCATCCTTTGCAGAGGTGCAAACTGTATCCTTTAATATGTAGTTATCACTTATTCCAAAGAGTGTTCTCTAGTGTGGGCTGAAATTGTGAAAAAAACCTCCAACTTTCACCCCCTGCCCCAAACAAAAAAAAAAAAGAAAAAAAAAAAAACAACCCAACCCATAATTAGGTGTTTCTTTCAGTGGGCTGATTCTGCTGGGAAGAGAAATCTGCAATTCACTCTTCAAGATGCTCTCTCTCTATTTTTGACACAGCTTTCTTAGCAAAGAGAGAAATCCCAAAGCGTGGCTCCAGAAGAGGGCTCTCTGTGATTTGTTTGATGGATTCACCTATTCCCTGATGCTTCTCCTGCAGCAACCCCCAAACAGGCAGAACAGAGAAACCTGAGGAAACCCTTTCACAAAGGAGGCTTCTCTGTCACTGTCTTTTGGGAGGAATTTCCCTTAAGCCAAGCTGCCTTTGCTTTTCTGCGCTGTAGAAACTGGTTCTCCGTTTAATTGTGCTGCCAGAGTCCCTTTTGTTGCTCGGGGTGTTTCAAACACTTTGCTCATGCTTGAACCAGAGCTGCGTTGTGGCCGGGTGAGGAGATGGATCCTGCTTTTGCTGCACCTGGGCAGAAAGGGGAGGTGAGGGTGGGACTTGGATGGATCCCATTTCCTTGGAAGCCTTTAGACTCCTGCTAGCTGTCTGGCACAGCTCTGCTGGCACCAGCTCGTTGCCCACTTTGAACTGGGTGGCAGAACTGGCCATTTTTGAGGTCTCTGAATTTTCAGAGGAAGGCCAGTGTCTCCATACCTTGCTTGTGGTTTTTTGAAGGAAGGAGGAGGGTTTTTTCCTGCAAATTTGGCATAACTGATGTTTGTTTCCTGGTTTGGGAAGAGCAGTACAGCATACAGCTCTTCCCTGCTCACTGTATTTTATCCCAGAGGTTCAGGGTTAAAAAAAACGGAAGTGAAAAGAGATAAACCATAATGATGTGAAACTTGGCCAGTGCTCAGACTGGTGGCAGCGCAAACTGAGAACCTCTGCAGGTGAAAATTACAGAGCTGAATGAAGTAAATTGCTTTCTCTGATGTGGTCAGGCTGAAGGGAAGCCTGTCATCCTGTCCTCCGATAAATATAAAAGCAGCATCTTTCTCTGCCTCCCTGCTACTCTTTTCCTCCTTGGCTTGTAAGTTGCAAATACCTTTCTCCTTCTGGAGCCACATTAAAGCTCTGATCTGTCAGTTATTCAAAATAAAATCAATTAATGTTGTTTTGATGCAGAAGATGATGCCTTTGATGAATTATTTAGCTGTGCTCCAGATAAACTGGATGCTGTAAAAAAGGTAATTTACTTTTTTAGTAGACATCAAAATCTGTGAGGCCAAACTTAAATACTGAAAAAGTGATTTTTTTCTTTCCCCTCTTCTTCCCCTTCTTTTTTCTTTAGGCAGTTTTGCAATTTGTCAACCAGCACGTTGGAAAATTAGGATTAAATGTGAAAGACCTCGAATCTCAGGTAGTGTGCTCCAAACTGCACGTTACCTATGTTTTGTCAGCCATTTGGGTGTTTCCTCTCACCGTTAGGAATTCTCCTTTTTATGATAGCAATTTGAAATCTGGCAACATAATGATTTCTGGGTTTAGCTTAAGATATCAAGCTTCAGTCTCTGAAATTTCTGAAGCTAATAATTAATTCAAAAATACAGCCTTTGTATTGAGTGCTGCCCTTGTAATGCTACAGGGAGTAATTTTCAGAGTCTGCCCAGCTCCTAAGGGTGCTCTCTTTGTCAGGATGGAAATGAAGGTGTTCTGAACATTAAAAGGAAAGCGAAGTTGATGGCTGTACTTAGCGATTGTTGATGCTGCATTTTCTTTGTGGTATGAAGGCCTTATTTTTATCACATTTCAAAGTCCCATCCTCTGAATGTAGAGCTTCTTTAGAGTATGAAATTGCAAGAGAAGAGCTCGATAGGCACCTCAGGACCACCTCCCTGGGCTCTGGTGAACAGGGTGCTCTTCTGGGTTTTCCCAGTGGGCAACTGTAAGAAAAGAAGGTTTTCAAGTGTTTTGTCATACATCACTAAGCACAAGTTTCTTTTATTTATAGTTATGCATTTGTGCTCATCTGAAGTATTTTCATATTTGGAATAGTTTGTTTTAATAGCTGTCCTTGTGCAAGGTTGTATTTGCACAAGTATGAATTTGGGAGCCTTATCTAACTAAATATGAAGTTCACTGTGGAAGAGGTTGAGGGAGCTGAGTCGTTGGACTGTCTGCTTGCCCGAGTAACATTTAAATTCCTTTATTGCTAGAATGGCACTTACTGGAATAGTTTACTAAAGCCAAATAATTTTCAGGCAATTGTTATCTAGTTTTCAGATGGAGTCATCTTACTTCTCTTAATTGGACAACTAGAGGGTTACTTTCTGAATTTGAGGAATTTCTTCCTGACTCCAGCCAGCACCACAGAGATGGTAGGTTGTGCTGTGATTATGTAGAGCTCGAGCCATCTAACTGTGTGTTCTGCCTCTTGCTTCCACTGCTGCTGCTGTGTGTGAGGTCCCGTGCCCACAGTGTCTGCAGGAGGGGGGTTTGGGACAGTGCCAACACAGGCACTCAGTGCTGTCAAAATACCTCAGAACAGGTCAGTGTCCTCTTCAAAATTAGCATCTCATGGGAGGCAAACACCTGTTACTTGCATTTGTTTGGCATGGCCATGCTTCTGCAGCCTTCTGGTGAAATCCAGCGCTCTGTGCGGTGGGGAATGGGCGTGTTCTCTTCTACCAGACTGTCCTGCAAGCAAGGATGGGAAGAGGATGACACCGCTTGCGTAGCGGAACTGGATCCCTGTGGGTTTCTTTATGCTGCCCTAAAAATATACCTTAATCAAGACATGGCCAGAACATTTTGAAGGCCCCTTCTGTGTTTGGGAAGCTCTTGAGAGTTTACATCCTTTCCTGCCCCGAGGCTGGGGGCTGTAACATACTCAGCCAGACCTGCTTGGCACCTTTTTCCACCTCTATCAGGCAGATTTCATCTGTGCTTTAAAAGTAAAACCTGTCACCAGCCAGAAGGAAGTGTGTGCTAGGCTGCCTCCTCCACAGGTCTGGAATGTTGATATATTTTGAGATATTTGAGGTATTTTCAGATTATCTCTGGTGTGGGTAGGCTTTTTTCATTTGGGTCACTGAATATCTTGAAAGCCTAACTATTTTTCCTGGTTTGTGCTCAAATCTCTGGAAGTGAAACGTGTCAGATCTTTTTTGCTTGAGAGCTGCCAGAGAGGAATATCTCTCCTCTGGCATGGTTTGCGTTACAGCTTCCCCGCACAGATGAAGCTTTCATCTTATTCCCAACCTTAGCACAGTTAATGCCCCTGGGCAATATTTATTTGCAATGAAAATTCTCAGAGGTCCTATATTAACAAATAAATATTCCCATGGAGCTTTTCATCAGAAAGTTTAAAGCACAATTGTTTGAGATCTAGGTTCAAATGTTGTCAAAATTTCATTGCTGTCAGTTGGTAACAGTTTAATGTATTAGGAAAAAAGACTGATTTTTTTTTTAAATCTACGAACAAGGAAAATGCATTTTGAAGGGTTGAATCAGACATAATCAAAGCATTTCCCTAGAGTTGTTTTTCTTCCCTTTCTCTTCCACTCAGTTTTCAAAATCATTTGGTCTGTTCCCATTGAATTGGACAGAAATTTTTACCTTTTCCATTAGCTTTATTCAGAGAAAGTCACTGAATATTTTCTTCTTAAAATTTCATAAATAACCATTTTCTTTTTGGTTCAGCCCTATTCTAGCCTCACTGATTTCTTTCTGGAAACGAGATAGCCCTGAAATTCTGGTACAAATCAAAGCTCAGACTTCCTAGTTCTTACCCTGCCTGTCACTGGCATCAGAGAAGAATACAATGGGTTTGTACTGACAATTGTTCTGCTTCAGTACAATTCTTTACACTGTAGTAATTTCACTTTAGCAAAGTTACTCCCAAGGACTGGACTTACTGTTGAACAGCTTGCCAAAGTGGTGTTTACCATTTGTTTCTCCTCTGATGCTCATTACAAGATGAAAAGTGAGATGACGCTACAACTAAAAATATCGATGGACCATAGTTCAGCTGTCATTTGTACACAAAACATCTTTCAATTCCCCTGCGCTTTCTAACTCTATGTCATTTTAGACATTAATTGGTGCAGTAAAGTATAAAGATGTACCCTTTGCTGGGATTTAAAAGATCTCATTTGTTGTGAGAATGGTGACAACCACACGCACTGTTGGGATCAGTGCGGCGCCTCCACCTTACAGTCCCTTCTAACCAAAACCATTCCGTGACTGAAATTCAGGAGATGATCAATTTTGAGGTGCAAGAAGACAACACTGCACGTGGGTGGGTTTGCTGCAGGTTTTTTGGGGGTGTTTATTGCCAAAAAAAAGGCATTTATAAGTAACTGTAAAGAAGTGCAGCTCTGGGTGCTTGTGAGAGTGGAAAGGTGTGCATATTCTGTGACAAAGGATACGATCACAAAATAGTTCAGGCTGAAATTAGGGGTGAAAGCTCTGCAGTCAGGAGATTAAGATGATGATGAAGGAGGGCTCGTGTGCTTATCAAGACTGTGTGAACTTGGTACTTTTGCCAAAACAGGCCCAGAGCTGAAACGCCCCAGATATCCTGGCTGCTGTCCAGTTGCAAGTCCTAGAAAACTGTCCAGCTCCTTTGAGTCTGGAAGCACAGCTGGACAAAGCACCTTATTTTTCAAGGCTTCCCTTTCTTGGGTAATTATTGGTATTTCTGTCTGAGGATGCTTTTTGAAATGTGCATGTTGTCATTCCTCAAAAATCTCCAATGCATTACAGAGAGGGAAATGCGCCCTTTTGGCCTGCGCTGGTTCACTGAGGAAACATTTGATTTACTCATTCCAACTGGCAAATTGTGCAGAACTGTATGATCTTAAGCTCTCCTGGCTGCTGCCTATCAGAGGAACTGAATCCAAACAGGCAGTCTCAGTTACTTGTAAGCCAGAGAACCAGGTGAAACATAAATCTGTCACTTCACTCCAGAGCACAGAGGTTTTGCTTGGCTTATGCATGGGGGACTCCTGTACTTGTTGTCACAACACAAGAGGGAACAGCAGCCTTCCAAAGGATAAATTGCCCGGTAGCTCAGGGAAGGCAAGAAGAGACAATCTCAAGTTCATTCAGGTCTTGTTACTTGTTTAGAAGAAGGGAACTTGCTAATTACCAGCCAAGTAATCTGCCCTTAAGCTGTTAGAAGGGGATATTGCTTTCAAAAAATCGATTACAACTACTGCTTATGTGCATGATGCTGCTTTTATGTGGGGAAGGGAGAGAAAAAGCAGTGAGGAAAAATGAGAAAAAACCCTCAGCCTTCATTCATAGATGTGTGTTTAATTTCTGATGAATGTTATTAAGGATATCATCACTACTGTTAATGTGAATAAACACCTTTAGAAGTACAGCAGAAACTTCTACCTCGCAAGCATACCAGATCTTTGCAATTCTGAACGAAATATAGAGAACTTTTTCCTTTTGGTTTGTTCCAAGTGTGGTAAGCATATGGGCATTGTTAAAAAATACCCAGAAATAAACTCCATGCATCCATTAGATCCAGTTAGGCATCCAGCCTGTTTTCCCCATGGAAGCATCCATTAACACAAGTCTTTCACATGCAAGGTCTATTTTTAAATAAATGGATTCTTCTGCCCACCTCATGGGACATGTTTTTCTGGAGATGGATTTTACATCTAATTTTATATGATAATTGGTAGAAATTCTGAAGAGCACTCCATCAAAACTAAGGAGAGGAATATGAGTACATATTTATGAATCAGTATCTTCAGCTACTAGAGAAATAAATTTTAAAACCTTCTGTTGGTTAGAAAATATTGTCAGTTATATTAATCTCTCTCTCTCTCTCCAACAGCTTCACAACGTTAACCTGGCGTTGGACTTGCTAGCAGAGGGAGGTCTTCTGAATTTTCCTGTGAACTCTGAAGGTGAGTCATGACATGCCAACTTACCTGGAATAGAACTGCTAATATCCCAATTTAGCAAAAGTTTGGGTAATTGCAGGAAGCAGGTTCTGGAAAGGACACTGACACATTTCATTATATGGCTGTCGTACAGCTCCTCATGCAGAATGAATAGTAGAGGTAATAAGATTTATTTTGAAAAATCATTAGTTCTATACTAAAAAAGTTGGATTGTTGTAAGTTTAGTAACTTTACACTAAACTTAAACTGTTTAGTAATTCAGTATTTGTTAAAGATTTAAACCAGTGACAGCTCCTAGGGAAATTACAGCAGCTGAGCTGGAGGCAAAGCTATTTTCCTGTCTCATAAAAACTTTCAGTGCATTAAAAACAAGCTTGTTTCTGTGGGAAGATACCTTGAAGAACATGTCTGGAAAATCAGAAACACTGATCACTCTATTCAAACCCAGAAGAGTGATGGGTCAGCCTCCTGAAAATGAAAGTCACAGGTTTTTAGCTGCTCTTATGCCTGGTTCAGACCTGGGAGCTGAATCTTGGTCTCCTTCATCCAAGTGAATGCTTCCATCACCGAATCAATGTACATGCATGCTCCTCTTTCTTTCTCCACCACAAAAACACACACACAAACAAACAAGCTCCATTTGGATGGCTCCAATTTTCCAATTAAATACCCCACAGAAAAATTTGGTGCCACCTCCTGGTGGGATGAGGGATGTGGTTAATTCATGGGTGGTGCTGACCTCTTGCAGGGCACATAATCCCAGCATTCCTCTACAAACTTGTTGCTGAATAAGGAAGTCAAATCTTTATTAAAAATAAAAAGCATTATTCCAGTTCTAGCTCCCTGTTAGTTATTCGTGAGTGGGTGCAGGTGTTGGGTACGTAACACACGGCATTGTGGAGAGGGGAAGAGAGGATTTAGGGCTTCCTTTGTTTTTCCTTTTGTTCTCTTTTCCCACTAATGCTTTGGTGATGTTGGCAGTTTGCATACTGGGCATTTGTGAATTGTGGGCTTTTTGCTGTGCTGCCCAGAGCTAGGAGCCTGGAAAGCTAAAGAGCTTTTATTTATGTCAACATTAACAGAGTAATCTGTGTGGGCTCAGGTCTCTATGCTGAGATCCACCTTTTGTGTGAAAAGAGATAAATCTGTGCTTTCCTTCCTCCCCTCTGGCTATTCTGCACCGCCTCAAATGCAGAGCTGATCAGTATAAGAAATACAGGTGCCAACATCCACGAGTCCTTTAGCTTCACTGGGGAAATCCTCAGCTAGCGAGTGAATTTAATATGATTTAGGGGTCCTTGCTACAGCTACACTACTGAGACTCTTCAAGGATCTCGTTTTACTGGTGTTTCTTTGTTAGTCTTTCTCCCAGTGATTTACAGCACCAGCAGAACAGTAAACCCTCTGCATCCATCTTCCACTGCAATTTTTAAATATAAGAGCAGTTTACATAGCCAAGAAGAAAGAAGCTAAAAGCTAAATTAAAAAAAAAAACCAAGCAAACAAAACCCAAAAAGAAACAAAAAAACCCAAACCAAAAATGCAGTCAATGGCAGCAAAACATGATGGAAATACTACAGCAAAAAAAATAAAGTGTCAGGTAATCCCAACATGATTCCTGACATAGAATAATCATTAAAAAACTCAAGATAAAACCCTATTAAATTATCTACTCTGTTCTTTTCTAGTGAATAATTATTTCTTACTCTACATTATCTGCCCTTGTCTTCCAGCAAGAGAGTACAGCAAAAGTCCCTTTTCCTCAAGTTAATTTAATAAATTATTCGTTTCTACCTCTGCAGTTCCTATTTTGCTTCCTGTCACAATTAGATTGCCCAAGTTCCCATTATAATGGGGGGAAGGTGGGAGATTGTCTTTGGCAGGTGCAGTCTCATCCTGCTCCAGGGATTGTTAATACTTCCCGTCTGGTTCTGCTGTCTCTGGTTTGTGTATCCACAGATATCGTGAACGGAGATACGAAGGCTATAGTGCGGGTTCTGTATTGCCTGTATTCCAAATACGGGACCAAAGAAGAATGAAGAACAAGGCCAAGAGCTTGAGCTGCTGTTTTTATTTGTTTGTTTTTTCCCTAGCAGGCCTTGGTGTGATTTCTGGATTCCCAGCTCTGTTTGCCACTGTTTCTGGGCATGCACTGGTGTTTGACACTTGCTCTGTTAACATTGTAGAGCAAATATGTTGTTCATGCAAGGTTTCACACACACAGCCTGAGCAATGGTAAATGTGTGTCCATGGCCAGTGTACTGTGTAATTCTGGGGCTCTTGTTCCAGACCCTGCCTTCTGTTTTCTCTGAGCGCCCCTAATGCTGCAAAGAAATTAAATGTGTGTTTATTCTGGACTCCGTGTTCTTTGCTCCTGAAGGCAAATTTGAAAGTTGTTGCATCCTCCCTATTTTCCTGCTTCGGGAAGTCATTTGGGAAACCAGAGGGGAGAAGGATCCACCCAAGTGGGAAGGTTGAGACACACTTGAAGCTCAAAACCCTCTTTAGAGAGGTGGCCAGTGGTTGTCAAACAAGAGGATATGAATTGGACACCAAATGAATAGGTAGGAAAAATGAAATCTGAACTTACCAAGCATTTGATAAATGTTTCAGTGCTCATTTGCTCGAATATGGAGAAGGCACTCAGCACAACATGCTGGTGTGAGACTGTGCAGGAACAGGGTGGAAAAGATTCCCTTATTTCCTTGCTAAGCCAGTGCCAAACCGTGTCCAGCTCCAGGTGCAGCCCTGACACAAACTTTGGCTAGCAGGAATGCCAATCCCTGTGTCAAACATGTTGTGAGAGGGAGTCACATGTCTGCACTTTGTCTGCAGTAAGAGGTGGGCAGATGCTGGCTGGGCCCTGCAGCAGGTGGAGGTAGAGGCCACGATGGGTGGGAGCAGTGAATTCAGCTTCCCACCACCTCTGACACCTGAGTCATCTGAAACTCCTCAGGCTCTCCCAGCTGAATTTGTCCAGCCTCCATCCCCAGCCTGCCAGCAGTCTCCTCTGGATGCATCAAGGTAGCCATGATTTATTAAGTCACCCTTGGTCTTTCTCGGGGGATTTAAAGCAGAACTCCTTTCAAAACCTCCATCTACTCCCTTGACCTTAAACTTACGTCATGTTGCATAAAACTGGAGATATAATTAGGACCAAAAAAAAAAAAGTTTCAGTATTTTTTTTGCTTCCATCTAAACTGATTTAATTTCCTGCCGTGGGTAGCTCTGACATTTGATCTCTGGTCTGATCCTCCATCTGTGTGTTAACGGGAAACCAGAGCTCGCCGAGTGCAAGTGCTGACATTTACAGAGGAGAATTTGTTGTGTCTACCTCTGGATCACACAGCCCAGGGAAGATCCTTAGATAGCAATGCTAACAAGTCTTTTGAAAATGGTAGTACTGCACAGCTGCTGGGGGACAGAGCTGTGCAAACTGCCCTGAGACCAATCCCTTCTGCACCAAGGATTAGCTCGGGATGTTTTTACAGAGAAAAATAAAATGTGCAGTGCCAATAGCTACCAAGATCACTTGATTCCCCAGCAAATGTTAGTTGTGTGTGCTGTTCTGGACAATTGAAGTAAAGAATACTTGTTTCTTTCATTTGCAAGCCCCCATAGGCACCTTGCTTGATTCCTTAATGGGCTTCCAGGAATCAGGTGGGAGAATCTGAGAAGTTTGTTCTTGCTTCACAGAATTTTAGGTTGCTGTGACACTGCACGTAGAACATGCATTCATTGTAGAATGAATTGTTATTGAGCAGATAAACCCAGGATGTGGCTTGTGGAGAGCAGGGGTGAGGGGGCAGGAGGGGCTGGGCAGTGATTTGGTAGCAGAGTGGCATTTTCCTCCTGGGAAGGCATCCTGAACTTCTGGCCCTGTGCTGGTGGTTGGAAGACAGTTCCAGTGTGTGACTCCAGGCGTCTGACCTGGGCTAGGAAAAACCCTCCAGTGCTGGGAGGATTAGCTGGGGCTGCCCTGGTTAGAAGGTTATTACTGCTCGAGGAAATTGCTGGATTTTCCTCTGTGTGCTCAGAGTTTTGTGTTCTACTCCTCTGGCATAAATATATCCAGTGCTTGTACTTCTGGCAGGGGAAGTCTAGATCTTGATATTTAATAAAAGAAAGGGTCATATTCCCTTTCCAACACCAGCTTGCCTAAACCTGTTATAAACAAGTCAATATTCTGAAAATATACAGAGAAAAAAAGATGGTTAATATGCTTGAATCAAAAACATGGTGAGACAAAAAAATTAATGTTTTAATCTTCTTTTTATGCTGAGAGCAAATTTATAATACACTGGATGTGTCTGAACACTTTGATAAAGAGTCTGTGTTTGATTCCTAAAACATGCTGTGGATTTTTACTAATCCATCATACAGACACCCACTCCATAAATTGATGTAGTATACGAGTGCACTATTTACATTTGAGACATAGCCACAGTCTTGGCACAGTTTTAATAATAAATTTAAAGTGAAAGAGCTAAAAAAGAATATTCCAACACCTGGTTTAGTGGAAGGTGTCCCTGCCCACAGCAGGGGTGTGGGAACTGGATGTTCTTTAAGATCCCGTCCAAAGCCCTACAGGAGCTTCTGCTGCTTTCCCTGTCCCACAGGTAAGTGGCGCGGTGGCTTTGGGTCACGGCAGTAGTCAGGAAGTGGAACAGATCTGAAGGGTTCCCAACTCCTCTTTGGTGTCATCTTTCTGTCATGCAGTCTTTCCAAAATACCCAGATCCATCCATAAAAACACATATTTCTGGAGGTGGAGTGTTGGAGTGCACTGGGTGGTGGTAGAGAGAGGCCCTGAGGATCAGAGAGAGGGCCTCTGTCCTGGGCCCGGAGGTGACCCTGGGAGTGCATCCAGGTCACCGCAGACGGACTGAGAGAGGATTGTGTGTTTATGGACAGACTGGGCCTATGAGAAGTGTTCACTGTAGTTTGTGGCCTTATAGGGGATTGTTTGCCTATTACCATACTAGGTAAAATCTGTGCATTGCCCCAGGTGACTGGGGGACACTGTGGGGAACATCTTTCCTGTTTATATGATGTTATATCCTGTTGGGTGCTGGTATTTAGGGAATTCTGACTGCTCAATAAAGGTCTTTGCTGCTCTCCATCTGATGAGCGAGGTCCTTGCCCATGCGTCAGTACTGCAGTGGAGTGGCAGGGCTGTGTGGAGGGAAGTGCAGGTGGAAGGGGCAGAGTTGCCAGGGTGACTTTAGGGGAATGCAGATGCACAGAAGTTTTCATTAACAGCATCAAGCCACTGACTGAGATTGGTACTGCCTGTAAAGGCTGAGAAAGGGAACTGGAGAGCTGTTCCTGCTGTCAAACCCCCTTCTCCTCCTTGGGAGCCAGTCCAGTCAGGATTACACTGACTGTTTTGTCACCCCCGTCATGTGGCTGCAGCCCTGGAGCCAGGCCCTTGCTGCTGCACAATGGGGCGGGGGAACTCCAGATGGAAAATGCTGGCAGCCTCCACCTTGCTTGATGGGTGCGAGTGCCTGTTCTTAGTGTTTATCCTTTCCTTCCTTCTCATTTTCCCCCTTCCCTTATTCTTTTCCGAGGGCTTCTATTGTGCTGCTTCTTGCAGGGAGCCATCCCCGCAGTGGCTTCTGTAAGTCTCTTTGGCAATTAGGCTTTCAAACCATGAAAGCAGCTCATTCAAATTCTTCCTCTCCATGAGCTGTGTTTATGTCTGTGTGAAGGGACCTCGCTGTTCTTTCTTACAGGCTGCTAAACTTTCCCCAAAGAATAAAAGCCATTGTCAGTTTTTCACAAGTGATTTCTTTTCCTAGTCAATTAATAATTTAATAAAGACTAGATGAAAGTACTTGGGAGGACACAATTTAGTATGTATGAGCCTTTCTGCTCACTGTGAAGATGGATGGGTTTCCTCTGCCATTCAAAATTTTCTAGGATGGTGAGACTGTGAACAGGATGTAAAGACTGAGGTATGGAGAGATGAGTTTTGAGACAAGTGATAATGAAATCAAGACAGCAGTACTGAGGACTGGCAGATTTCTGCTGTCCCATCTTCTCCATCAACCAACTGTACTTTCTAGAACTTAAAAATGAGGAAAAAAACCTCAAACACAACAAACCACCTCTGGGTTTTCTGCATTTTGATTTGAACAAAGTGCATCAGGGTACCTTTGCCATTCACTTCTCCCCTCAGTTTTCTAAGCCTTTTCTCCCATGTCATTCCTTGACAACCAGAACCCCATAACTCATTCTGTTCCAGCCACGGGCTAAAATTAAATGTACTAAGGATTTTTTCCATTGATGCCCTTTCTCAGGCTGCATTTCCCATACCTCAGCAAGGAGCCAATAAAATAATATGGAATAGCAGCTAAATATTAGAGGAGGGTGGAGGAGCTTGGTCAGAAGCTGATTAGTTTTATCTGTAGAACTGTAGCTGGATGCTTAGATGGGACCTCCTTAAATCTGCTGTCATGAAATGCTGGGGAATTGCAGTCAGGGTGCTTCATGCTGTTCCTTGCACTGTATTCCAGGTGCCATTGGGATTTACCTGCTTCAGAGAGCTGCAGTCTGCACCGAGCTCATCCTTGGGCTGCAGGGAGCACACATCCCATGGCAATGGGGTGCTTCAGTTTCCTTTGGGGAATGGAGCCCAGCTACAGAGTTGTGCCCATGCTGGTAAATGGGAAGTTGAAATATATGATCTGAAATGCCAGTGGTGTAATGAAAAGATGTTCTTTTTCCTTTTTTTTTTTTCTTTTTTCTTAAAAATTTTTTTCCTGGTGGAAAGTCCAGGGGGGTGATGTGGTCTGGTTTGTTGCTGGGCTTAGATGTCTTTCAAGACCACCTGTCACATAATCCATTTGCCAGCCTCAAGAGAACATAGTAAATATTTAAATGTCTGTAAATGCAGCACTAGTCAGGCTTTCAAGGATCAAAAGCCAGGAGAAATGAAACGTGAAGTGTAAAAAAGCCACAAGTACCAAAGTAGTTCTTGTCGTGGATGTTTTTACTAGAAATACTATTGCAGGCACGTGATCTGACCCTAGACACATCTAAAGAACACAATTCTGTTATAAAATAGGAAAAGGTCTGGATAGTTTGGGTCACATTAAGTTATGATAGTGTCATAGTAAGATAAAGACTCCTAGTGCTGTCAGATATTTGTATTTTGTCCTGTATTCTGCAGACACCCTGACTAAAATTATGGAAGAAATGAATAAACCTCAATTTACAGCTTCTTTCTAACCTCTGATTTTTCTATGTATGCTTCCCCCTACACATTTCAGTATTTTGGCATTCTGACTCCTTGTCCAGCCCAAATTTCCTCCCTTTTGTGCCCCCCTTGTGCTGCTGACACAGGTGGTCCAACAGCTCCTTCCCTTCTCCATGCTCAGAGCTGCCAGGGTGCCTCTGGGAAGGTGTCTGGTAGAGAAGCCCTATTTGAAATGCAAAAAAGCTGTGTAAGAACTCTGGGAACACCAGCTGGCTGCTGTGTATAAGAATTTAAAATGTTCCTCAGTGGTGCAAGAAGAATTTCTTTATCCTTCCTCCAACATTAAAAAAATATCACAGATAGCAGATAACATTTTGACTGAGCCAGTGTGTTAGGGATGCAGAAGTACAGCCCGATCCAGTAATGAGCTAATTTTCCTTCCCCCTTTTACCTTTTGATGCAAGGCAGCTGGGATATGTGTGTCTGTCTGTGTGTAGTTTTCCTGGCTGTGTTCCCCTTTTGGCAGGAAAATATTGAATAGGGAGGGTTTGAAATTTTCAGAGTGTTTGAGAACTCCAGCAGGTCAGCTTCCTCCGGTGCAGTTGTTGTACCCTGGCATTTTTTTGTGGTTGAACAGGGGATTTCTGGATGCCCACTGGTAGGAACTGTGTGTGCAGCAGCGTAGCTTCTCCCGGGTGTGTCAGGTTGGCAGTGAACAGGTGGAAATAGGCTGGGGAAAGGGATTTGCCTGGATCTCGGACACGAAGCCAAGAGGGCAAGAGCTGTTGATAGAATTTCTTGTAGGGGATCCCCACCGTGGAAATGTTGACTCTGGCTCACTGCTAAGTTTAGAGCCATGTAAAACACATACCCTGCACTTTATGCAGAGCAGATGGTCCAACAGGCTTTACTGGTTGCAGCGTGTCAAATAACAGATTGTCTAGAAAAGTTTCCTTGCTTTTGGCAGACAATTTAATTCAGCTCATAGCGTGTTACCGAAGTTCACTGTGCATCTCTGCAGAAGTGGGCAGCTAACACATTTTGTGTCATCTGCTATAGCAAAAGTTTCTTAAATAATAAAAAAAAAATAAAGTAGAAGTTGTGTCCCTACTTGTTCTCTTGAGCGGAGGTGGGAAAAGGCAGCTCTGGTGTGTGAGTAGAAAAAGCAATATGAAATCCAGAAAACTGATTCGTGCTCCAAAGCCACAATCTCCTTCCCGCTGGTACATCTTTTTCATTCTCTTTTAATATGCCCCTTGAAAGAATTCCTCCCTTTATTTTAGTGATGCCTTAAGTTTTAACTTTTATATTTGTCAAATCCTGTACTGCCTAGTGTGTAATTCTAGCAGGCTACTTCTTGTAGCCTGTTCACTACTGTTCTCTCATGCTGGTTAGACATAACAAGCCACTCTAGGTTTGCTCTCCAAGGACACCCAGATTGTCCCAGGCCCCAAAATATGTAAACTAAGGCCTCTGAAGAGGAGGGCAAACTTGGGGTAGTTACATCATTAACTGGGGTTGTAATTGGAGAATTGATGCTGACATGCAAATGAACCAAACTTATAAAAGTGTGAAGAACTCATGACTTGAGGTCCATCTTGGGAATAGCCTTTGGCCTGCCCAGGGTGTACCTTTGAAGGCCCTTCAAATAAATACCTACCTTTATTCCCTTATTCTTGTCTAGTCCCTGTTTTTAGGTGGCCATGTCAGACATCATTAGAATTAGGAAAACATAAAAATCTCAGGCTTTATTGCAAAAAATCCCAAAAGTAGGTTCTGCAAGCTCTTAACGTCTATACAGGTTAGGCTATTAGGTGTGGTACCAGCTGTCACCAGGTTCAGTAAACCCGAGTAGTGTTTGATAAGAAGTGAGCATACACAAACATGAATGTTAAAGTACTGATAAAGCTACCAGCTTGATCATATTAAGGATGGTCATCTTGTGAAGGGATCCTTGGAAGAACTGGATTCTTCAGATCTCTGTAGGTCAGTCAATGCATATTTTTCTCTTCTTTGAAGCAGGTCATTGAAAACATGGTAGTGCAATCCAGGCAAAAGTACCCCATCGTGCTGTCTCACCCAGACTGGTCTGGCATGCTCAGCAGGCAGGGCAAGGCTTTGCACCCAAGTGACTTGCTCTTGCAATGCTCTTTCAGCTTTATCAGATGTGTGGCAATGTGAAACTACTGCCCGGTTACCTCCTTGCTATTTGAGCTGGGGCACTGTGCATCCTAAAGGCCTGGCCTGAGACAGTGTTTACAGGTGATACCTGAGGAGCACAAAGTCCTGCAGACTGTGCTTGTATGTGATCCCAAGGCATGGCCATGTCTTTAAAATGGTCTTTTTTTCTCTAATGAATATCATATCTGTAGCTGTGAATCACTGTGCAGGTCTCACACGCCAGCCCCTTGGTGCACGTCTTGCATGTGAAATCCATTTGCCAAGGTGTGTCTTCTGTGAACCCATCTGTGCCCAACTCAGAGGGTGGGAGGCAGTCAGATCACTGAGTTCTTCAGTGCTAGCCCTAAAATCCCAGTCTTTTTCCTTCTGCAGACCATTGGTCCAGTGACTGCCTTGCCCAAAGGGGTGGCCAGCACGGCCAGCAGTGTGTCAGGTGCTGTGGCTGATCTGTAGGTGTCTGTAGGTAGGGACTTTTACTGACAAGGGTGAGGGTGGGGGGACATCCTCACTCTCCACAATTCCTGCAGGACTCCGTCTTTTTCCAGACCCAGACAACAGCAGGCTCCCTCCACGCAAATCCAGCCCTGCTGACAGACGATGCCGTTGCCAGCTGGCACGGTTTTATTATGACTTTATTATTAATCAGGGCTTGTCAGTTTTCTATTGCTCAGCCTGTCTTGTTCTCAGCAGTGGAGCTGCCAGAGGCCCCGGTGGGGTGAGGGGGCTATCATTTTGTGTACCTCTTTTTCCACAATCATTTGCCATCTCCTGGGGAGAGTAAAACCTGCCCAGAACCTCTAGTTCCATGGGTGAGGGGAGGTGGCAGCATCTCTGGTGAAGTGACCTGTGAGGAGGAGCAGCAAAGACCCCAGGACAGTCGTGGCAGGACAAGGAGGGAAGTGGATTCGAGGAGGAGGAGAGAGAGCAGGCACAGGTAGCCTGGAGAAAGAAGAAACTTGGCTGGTACTGGGGGGACAGCTGGAGGGCACGCAGGGAAGGTTTGTATTTTCTCAACAGCCTCACAGTTCTTCTTGTCTTACCTTCCAAGAAGATGCTGACAGCAGAAGGACACAGTAACACAGGCGAGAAAATGTGACCTTGATGGATGGTTGGGAACCTTCAGGTCTGTGTACATTGTAGGAAAGGGTTCAGTGACCAGCAGGCTGAGCGTGGTGTGCTTTAATGCCAGCTCTGAGGTCCCAGCTTGTGCTGCTTCTGCTGGTGCAGAGCCTGAGACATGTGGCCTGGGTCTTTGCTGGAGCCCAACTGCAAATAAGCTGTCACATAAATGCTTGGGACAATACCCACTGGGGAAATGCTGGCAGGCAGACAGCACTTCCAAAGAGATTTTCTAATGGCTTGCCAACCAAGTGTATCAAAATCCATCAGCAAACAACTTCACTGAGCATGCTGGAAAATTCTCTATTCTCTGACTTCTCACTGCCTTGTTCCTTGTGAGGTTGTTTCTACAAAACAGGGTATGAAATGCTGACAGCACTGGTGGTGACGGACAGGACGAAGCAACCACACAGCCCTGAGGGCAGAAGAATAAAGGTCCCTCAGAGGTGAGTGTGTGCCAGGCAGGCAATGCCTTCCCTCCTACCTCCTCTACCCAGAGGAGGCATTGACACTGTCCAGAACTGGTGCTTTCTGTGGCCCGTGGGTGGTCTTTTTCCAAGACTCCCACCACTGACTTAGCTGTGAATTCAGTGGGAGTTCAACCAAATTAGAGCATGTTGGAAAATCCTTTTCAAAATACGTAGTCTGCCGTCGTGGGGATGCTGCATGGATGCCTTCCAGAGCAGCTCCTAGACCAAGCAGGATCGTCAGTGAGTGCTCGTGAGAGTGAAGGATTCCACCTGTGGGACACAGATGAAAGGAAGGGTGGGAGGAGTGTGGGCACCTGGGTGCTGACCCATTACGGGGAGAGCCATGGATACGCGTCTGGGAGGCGATCCCACCTCCTCCTCCTCCTTCTCCTTCTCCTCCTCCTCACAACTTCCCTCTGGAACAAAATCCGTCATAAACTTGGCTCCAGAAAATCCATTTGTTGCTGGCTTGGAGCCAGTCCAATCAAGAAACACTCCTTTGCAATCCTAGTAGCAGCATGAAATGCTCACTCCGGTTTTGCTCATAAGCTATTTTTGATTAGCTGCAGATAATTGTGGTGACTGTTCAGTGGCAGCCTCTTTGCATACTTAGCCACATTTGCACGTAGCAAAGAGTATTGGACCACAAACGAGGATATTTCCTTATTACTTTCCAGTATCTCCGATTTGCTCTTATCCAAGCACAGAAGCAAATCCAGCATGAGTGGTTTAAAAATTAATTGTCTATCGGGAAGCTGAAGCAAGCAGATTATGGAAATCCTGCTTGCATTATCTTTGGAGCAATGGCTGTGGACAACCAGTAGTTTCCAAGCAAGGGGTTTGGTTTTTAACTGATTGGTAATCAGACATGGCAAAATCCATCAGCAAATAGCCTGAATTAGTGTACTGGAAAATTAACTAATAGCTGGAGGTGTGCTCCTCTCCGAAATTATTCTTTCTGTGATTTGACAGCTCTAGTAATCCAATTGCTGTGAGTTTAATTTCACGATTATCTTTCTGTGAGGATGTGTTTTAATGCTTGTTTTAGCTTGCTGCCTTCTAATGAAGATTTTTTTATTAAAAAAAAAAAAAGATGGTGTTTAGCAAACTAGATTGATTTCATAGCAAGGAAAGCCAAGGTGAAGTGCTCCTTGTGCCACGTGCTGCAAGCAGGGGTGGCCAAGGGTGGTCTCCACAGGAAAATGTCCCACCACAGCCCCACGGCAGGGGCAGGCACTGCTCCTGCAGAGGGAGGGGGCTCTGGGGAGATGCTGCAGCATAACCTGTTTTTCAAGCTTTTTTAGGCCCTGTTACTTTTCATTTTGTAATGCCATTTCTCAGCCCTCTGTAGTGTCTGACTGTGTGTGTGGAGGGTGTGTGTGTGCACTCATCTGCCTTCCTGCATGAGAAAATCTGTATAAAATCCCTTTTCGAAGTGCCCAAATGAACATAATGACTAAATGGTGAATAATCCACTAAATGAGACATTTCAGGAATGGCTTTATGATACGAGAAGTGAAAATCTGAACAAACACATGCTAAATTGAAGAACTTTCCATGAGCAAAACTGGGGGTTTGCCAGAAAGGACTATAGTTAGTTGCAAATCTGCATTTCTCTGTGATTTCAAATCAAGGCAGAGAAATCCTTTAATTTGCAAAGGGAAGGAAAAAAGCACTGATGTAAACCAGCACCTCTAACAGAGCTGCTCTGTGCTAGACACTTGGAGGATGGCTCTGCTTGGGTAGAATCTCCTGCCTGGCAGTGATGGGGTGGCTGTGCACTGGGACATGAGACCATGAATCTGTCAAATCCGGTAGAGGTCAGCTATGAAAACAACCCCCTGAAAACAAAAAATTAAGGCAGCCAAACTATATGCAATGCAGGCAGAAGCAGAAACCTTTGCCTCCTGCTTTAAATGTTTTCAAATCTGGGAAAATCATAAAGCTGGAAATCCTGTCTCAGTCCAAGACAACTGAGACAGCCCCCTTATGGAGATTATTTTTCTTTAAGGCACAGTGGTCACACTTCCAGCCTTTTTTGCCTGTTTTCCAGATTCCAGTGTCTGAAGCATATTCCTGGTAATTACCATAGGAAGAGCCACGGTGATAGTGATTCCTTTGTATTCCCTTGGGGAAAAAAAAACAAAAGCCAAAAAAAGCCTTTGAAGCGGTGACTGAGTTGCAATTTTTAATTCTTCAATGATTGCCTCAAGTAGGTGAGAGTAAATCTCAGATAACGGGTCTAGAAAAATAACACCATTAAGGGTGTGCTCTCTATAATTCCTAATAGAAATATCCAGGCTTATCTGCTTTCAAAGGATACTCCACTGCCTTGCTATTTAAACAAACTAAAAAGCAAACAAAACCCCAAGCAAACAAACAAAAACAAAAAACCAACCAACCAACCAAACAAAAGAGCTGTGGAGCTGCTAACCTTTCTTTCCCACTCGGATTCTAATGCCATTATCAGTTATTTGTATGCAATTTTTCTCCTTTCTTCTGGGCTTTGTTTTTTTCCCACCCTTTAAGCTTTGCATCTAATCCTTCACCATGTCACTAAATGCACCAAGATGCACAATCTGGCTGCAGATCTTTACATTTCGCCTCTCTTTGCCTTGTCCTTCCCTCTCTGGTGCTCTGGGGAGGCAGGGGCAGGGAAAGAAATAGAAGTGTGCATGTGAAAAGCGGCATCTCTGACATTGCTGCTGTTGTGAACTTCTCCCAGAGCTTTTATGGGGCTGAAGAGAGGCAGGTGCCTTCTTCATGCCTCTGTCAGTATTTTTGAAGGAGGAATCATCCCTGCCTGGAAGTGCTTTAACCCCAGGTGCTGTGGTGTCACTGGAACAAGGGGTTCTGCCCCTCTGCTCTCATGTTGGCTGATAATAACCTGCCACTATAGGTGCTAGAACATGATGATGAGAAGACGTGAAAGAACTACCTGAGCATTTCTGTCTTTATTTTTAAGTGACAATCCTCGTGTAGTGGAAGGACTCAGTTGTGTTGCTCTCCTTACCGGGCAGAGGGTGAGCCTCAGGGGCTGGATTTGAGCCCTGGAGCTGTGCCTATGTCGCTGTGACGTACCGAGAACGGCGAGAAACGACACAATCCAAGTTCAGGAAGAAAATAGTTATTTAATTAATTATAATTTGGTTTATATAACTTGGTTCCCAAAGATGACAGGAGGTTATTGGATCTTGGACCAGCCACCCCCTGTCCCATTGGCTAAAGCTCACAACACCTACTTCAAAATATTATTTCACTGTGTACCATAACAACTCTGAAAAACAGATCCCAGGTGCACAGATAAAACCCAGTTTACAAAAACCCATAGCAGTGTTTTTCATAGCTTTCATGAGAACCACAGAGCTCTCACAGAACGCTGCAGAAAGCTGAAAAATTTCTCTACCAAAGCTTTTCAGCATCTACCTGCCTGGAAGGATCTTTGTGAGAACACAGAAACCCAAGTTGTTCCTGTCTGATGTTCATCCTCCAGGTGGGTGAACCCTGGCCTGTGGCACTGCTGCCATGGCACGAGGGAGGGGAAAGCCCATGGCTTCAGCTGAGTGTGTCACAAGTGTAGGACAGGGCTGTCCTGCCCTGGCTGGTTGTGTGTTCATTCTGAATCTGTAAAACCCCTAAGATCCTGTTACCTGCCCTAAGATCTTGTCATCAGTTTGTGCTTTGGGTCAGCAAAAGGTGGCTTGACAAGAATTGACTTTCTTTAGACCTGTCTCTAGTCATAGGGCAGGAGTGTGTGTTGTTATTGCTTTTCCACAAATATCTTCCTTCGTTAGACTGCTGGAAGATGCTCTGCCACTTTGCCTCCCCAGAGCCGAAGGAGAGAGAAGATTCAGCTGCAGGAGTTTTGCACTTTATTACCCAAGAAGGACACTTGTAATTTAATCGAGTTACTGCCTGTTTAAAGACTCCTAAAGGTATTGACCCTGTTTTCAGCAGGTTTGTTTCCAAGAACCAACTATGTAATTAAAAAATTATTTAACCATGTTAGCCAGGTGTTGCCAAAGCAGGATAGATTTTTTTCTGTTGCAGTTCATGTTCTATAGGAATATTTCCACTGCACTTAATATAGGAATGTCTGACTGTGTTTCCTGATCTCTTTGCCATGAGATCAAAATGATGTCAGGGCTGATATTCCTTTCTTCTGCCAAACTGTTGTCAATTAAAATAGGCAAAGACATCTTACAACAAAGCAGTCTTTTTGAGAGGGAAATATAGATTAAGGTTACTTTCTTTGCCCCATCCTGACCATGCCCAGAGAAGAGGACAGTGCCCAACACTTCATGGATGGCCCCAGAGGCAGACCTCGTTGCTGCTGATATTTTTCTGGGAGGCAGCTGGATGGCAACTGTGAGTAATAAAAACCCTGAGAGTTCAGCATGGGATTAATGATTCCCTCTAGGAAAGTGCCAGTCAAAGGTATCCAAAATTCAGCCACAACAGAAGCAGCCCAGCACAGATTGACCTAGCAGCCCTCTCCCCATGTGCCTTCATTTATTTTCGAGCTGGTCATAGCCTGAAACCTCTGCCTGTGGCTCTCAGAAAGCGGCGGTGAGGAAGGAGATCCATCACTGCAGTCTGTGTAGCTGTGCCTGGTTCTGCGCAGAGACAGACCAATATATCTGGAACTGGTCACACCAAATACATCTTTCTAATGCAGAGCAGCTTGTAATTCTGCTGGGAAACTCTTTCTGAAGCAGAAAAATGAGCGTTCTCCCAGAGGCCTGGTACACCAGTGGATGTGGGGAAGCAAGAGGATGCTGTCATGCTCATCCTTCAGAAAAGCAGGAAGCCTGAAACCAAAGTGCACCTTTTATAGCTGGCAGTAGGCAATATTGCCATTTTATAGCAGGGGTGGAAGGATATATTGATATTTATGGGTGCATATCAAATGGTTTATTCTGTTTCTTTTTAGGATAACTTGCTTCTTTCGCTCTCATGTTGCAATTTGCTTTTTAGATCAGTTAATGCCAGAGCTATAAAGCACAAAAGAATGAAGCCATAAGCCAGTCTAATTGAGCATAGCAAGTTAAACTGCTATATCACAAATAAATTAACTAGCTATAAACCATTGGAAAAGAAAAAAAAATCTATTTATTTGTAGTCTATTAGAAACAGAAATGGGACCATTCTTAATGAAAGGCTTCTGAAGGAAAACTTACTTTGAAATGCTGTGTTTGCCTATTACAGGAAAATTAATGTAAAATCATGCAAAATTGCTTTATTTTTATCTCTTCTCTATTGTCCACTTCCTCTGCTTTTTTTCCTCTGCTCCTTCACTTCCTTTCTCTGCAGAGAAAAAACCCTTCCTTATTGTCTGTTCCCTTCATGATTCAGGTGTTTAATAAAGGGAATTGAAGTTTCTCATTTTCAGCCCCTCTCCTTCATGAAAGGAGGAGGACGGAGGAAAATAAAATGCTTATTTTTTAGAGGCAGTTAAATGCCTGGTCAAAAATCTTTCCAAAGAATATTTTTGTAGGGAAAATGGAAACTTCTGGGCCAATTTCAGTAGTGAAAGGGCAGTTTGGAGGGGACACATTTAATTTCTCAGCATCTCTGGATGGATTTGGCAGATGACAGCTATTGAGGGGGAGCAGAAACATCAGTGATGCCTGAGGAAGGGGCTGGGAGGCTGCTGCTCATGGAAAGAGTGATGCAGACAGACAGCAATCATATAAGTGAGTTGATCTCAGTAAACACACAGTAGCTGGATGACAAAAGGTATAGAATGGGGCTCAACAACTTATTGGACAGAGGGAAAAATCCCAAAGAACAGTTGCCTCCAACAAAAGATTGCAGAATCTCTTCTTTTGGGGCCACTTTACTGCCCGAGGGACTCAAAGAGCTTCCCCCACCAGTCCAAATCCTACATGTGAAATGAGAGCCACCTCTTAATTACTGAGCAATATTCTCCTTTTTCTGGGGCACGCAGCAGCTCCTGGCATGGTATGAGGCCAATTTTTCAGCCGTGCTGTGGCAGCCACCCAGCCTCACATCATTGCTCCCCTCTTCTATCACAAGTGTGTTCATCTGCTCTCCTATTTACAAGCTTTGTTTTCAGGATCCAAATGGCAAAGGATGGAGGAGTCCCTGGGAGTGTTTAACCACTGCCAAGCTCCCCATTGTCATTTATATTTGTTTGGTAATTCCCAAGAACAAGCCCTTTACATAACAAATCCTTTTTTTTTTTCCTGAGGACCCTGAAGTGCTTCAGAAATGCCAGTCAGCTGGTCTGCACAGATTTTCTGTTAAGGTAGGTGTGTGCTGGTTTGGGCTGAGGTAGTATTCCTCACAGTAGCTCGTGCGTGTTATGTCCACGTTAGGTTTTGGCAACCCATTGAAGAAGAAGGGTTGTTGCACCTTCTTCTCCTTCTTTACCTTTTATCCAAGTTACACTGAATTTCTAAGCTACCCCAATGAGAACACCTGCCTTCTACTCACTGAGTTATTCCAGGGCTTTCCACCTCTGAACCATCTTAGAGGATTTCACCACAGAATAAAATTATACAACCCACATTCCCCATACATATATATATTTATATTATACCCTAGCGTGACAGAATTGTTTCCTGACACAGCCTGTCGAGTTGCTCTGTGCTAGAGGTTTGCAGCAGAGGGGGCAGAGCCATTCCATGGGACGAACTGCACCATTGCTCTGTTTTAACTGGATATTTTTTTCAAAATTTTCTTCTGCTTGGTTCCATTCCATCTGCTCCAGTGGTATTCCTGTTTTGCAATTCTCCAGGTTATCTTTAATGCTACTTTTACATGCCTTTTAGTTTTCCTTGGGCCAAGCCCAACACATTTTGCTAGCCTAACTCCTCTTAATCCACCAGCCCCTTTCTCCAAAACTTTGTTGCTGTGATTTCATTGGTACTTCACAGGCAGCTTCACCCTTCAGCCGAGACATAAAAGGTGAGTAGCTATAACACACAAGCTCTCAGAATAGTGAAGACAAAGTGGAAATATTAAACTACGTCACGGGGCAAGAAGGGCTCTGAACACGTGACAGAACTGTCATTAATGACATGTTGCAACACAAATCCCAGGGAAGGGGTTTGTGAATATTTGTGTACCCATGGGAGGGGTACTTGTGTGGCTGTTTGTTCACAGCTTGGGATGTGAGCTGGTGGGGAGAATGGGATCTGTACAGATGTGGCCAAGAAGTTAAAATCCTTAATGTGTTATATTGGAGTGCACTGGGTGGTGGTAGAGAGAGAGGCCCTGAGGATCAGAGAGAGGGCCTCTGTCCTGGGCCCGGAGGTGACCCTGGGAGTGCATCCAGGTCACCGCAGACGGACTGAGAGAGGATTGTGTGTTTATGGACAGACTGGGCCTATGAGAAGTGTTCATTGTAGTTTGTGGCCTTCTAGGGCATTGTTTGCCTATTACCATACTAGGTAAAATCTCTGTAATACCCCAGGTGATTGGGGGACACTGTGGGGAACATCTTTCCTGTTTATATGATGTTATATCCTGTTGGGTGCTGGGATTTAGGGAATTCTGACTGTGCAATAAACGGCTTTGCCGCTCTCCATCTGATGAGCAAAGTCCTTGCCCATGCGTCAGTACTGCAGTGTTACTGTCTCCTGCCAGCCAATGGAGAAGGAGTGACTGGGAGTCTTAAAAAGAAAGGAAAAAAAGTGTTTTAGGGGCATGTTTCTTTTTAATGCTGTGATTGATTATTTAATTGAGAAATTAAAACTAATTTAGCTGGAAATGGGATTTTGAAGTGAATTGCTACAAGACCACTTAACGCTTTACAGTGGATTAATCTTTTATTCATTTCTATTCTGGATTTCTTTAGTTTTGTTAGTGCAACAGAAAAATAAATCTCTTCTGTAGAGAGAAATCACCCTGACAGTGAGGCTGAAATGTGCCTGGAATCACAATCCCTTATTATAGCTGAGCTAATAGTGGTACTTTATCAAATTTCTCATGCAAACAGATATTTTCTCCAATATCTGTTTAAAACAGGCTTCTGTGCTGATTTACAGCATTAGCAGAGGCAAAGGTAAAGGGCTACAGACATAGCCAACGCCAATTCTGCCTGTTTGATCTTGTTTCTCTGGTGCTCAGCCTCTGAAATGAAAAAGGTATAATAAAAGGCCTTTCTCAAAACCTATTCACTCTCAAGGGCTTAGGCATCGAGTTCTGTCCAGTTCCTTTCCTAATTTTCAGTAAAAGAGTGGAAAAAAAATCCAAGTATATCTGTTTCCCTAGCTTGTAACCAGATGAACTTAAAGGACTTCCAAAAGGTGTTAGCAGTTGGAGTCACTACTCCTGAATTTTTTGAGATTTTCCAGCTAACATCAGAAACTCTTTACCTTCAGTTCACTTCTCATTGGTTTGTAGGTTTCTAATTTCCACATAAATTGAATAACAGTGAGAGGCGTTGCTGGCAGTCAACGAACAATATTTGCTTCCTCTCACTGCAGGACTACCTCTCCATCTCCAAAAGGAGTCCCTTTTGAGTGCATTTAGGCAGGAACTTGTGCTAAAGCACAGCTTTGGATGCCTCAAACACTTCACTCCCATGCTATGGAACCCTTCCAGCTTGTTGGAGTACACTCAGATGTAATCCAGGGAAATCACTGCCACAGCCAAAGGCATATTTCCACGATGATGTCTTATGCCTGAACGAGGACAATCCTTTGGACTGCTCTCTGAATCTGCTGTCTTATGGAACTGAGTATTTATAAATGTGCCATGGAAATAATATCTCGGTTTGGCTCTCTTTTCTGACTCACTTCTGCTAAGAAATGGCTGGGAAGGGGGAATGAAATGTTTGCATGCTGACAAATATCATTACAATCCAAGAAGCTCCAACCTGGGAGCCCCAGGCTTTTCTCCCCCTAAATTCTCAGGATCTCCTCACTGCTGTAAGGACTGGTGGAAACCTCAGGCACTTGTGGTCAGCGTGGCGGTCATTCTGTGAATCCTGACAGCCATCCAGATGACCCCATTCCTAACCTAGAAATTGGGGTGAACAGGACTCTGAATCCATGGCATGCCCTTTATGCAATTGGTGTGAGACCAAATACGGATTTTTAAAATTTATTTATTTATTTACGCTTGTGTTTTACCGTACGCATACATATGTGTGCATGAATACTTCAGACTGATATTTTATATCTAAAATCAAGGTCAATTTTTTTTTTTTTTCCTGAATAATAATTGTGAAAGCAGTGAAATTTTGGAACAGGTGGAGTGTGTTGTGCTATAGAGGTTCAAAGAGAGGCAATGATATTCAGCTTGGTAGGAAAGCAAGAGTTTTTTAACTTCAGCTTTTAGAGTTGTACCTAGCTGTTCTTTTCCCTGCCTGCCTTCACACTGAGTCTGTGGTTGCCTGAGGCACAGAAGAAAGTCTGAGTATCAGAAACCTGTGCTGCAGGATGAGGAGGATCTTTTGATGGAGACATCAAGATATAATGCCTTCTTCTTTTGTGATTTTGTTGAAAACTGATATTTTAATTTTTTTTTTTACATCCTGAGAGTTTCTCATTTAACTTTTCCCCATAAAAATCACCAATTGCTTCAAAATCAAACTAGCCAAGACCCTTTATTAAAAATAACAGAGTTCATCAGAGAGCTGCAACTTATTGGAGAGAACAATGTATGCACCAAAGTAGGTTTAAGAGCAAAAACGCCTAAATCTTCAAGGTCAGGGAGTGCTATTGTTTAGAAAGCTTGCTCAGTTAACACACTGGCTTTTGCATACAAACTACAGAAAACTGTCACCATCACATCAGCATTTTTCTGTAGAATGTATGGACTCTGGCCTTTCTCACGGCAGAACTCTGGAAGAGATTGATTTTCATGAGTTTTGAAATTAAACTTGCTGACTTCTTAGTGTGAAATTACTTTTTCATTTAAAAATGGAGCTATTCTTAATGGCATTTAAAAGATCTCTAAATTAGTTATCCTGTTATAAAATTAAACAGGTTTTTTTTCTAGCTGAAAGAAATGGTGCAGGTTGACTGGAAATTCATTATTTGTTATCTAAAAATTTTATACAGCTTTTTTTGGTGAAGCCAAGCAACCCTGTGTATAGAAAACCTATCTCTGGCCACTAAGTTGCAATAATAGCAATAATAACAATACGCAAGCAGCTTTCCTTGCCCACGTGTTTTCCTATCTGATCCCTGCTCGTGTAAAACCAGCTTTTCAGTGGTGATTGCTAATTACATCCTCACCTGAGGCTCGGGTATCTGGATTTGCAGATACACTGGGCACAACTGGAATCAAGCTAGTCTGTGTGTATATTAATTTCTGGATTTTTTCACTGGGCAGAGGCTATTTATTTTAAAATTGTACAGTACCATTGGCAATAATGTCCTAGGGGCCCTATGTGAAAAGCCAACTGCTCTGGTTTCAGAAGAAATGTGAGCAGCAGGCAGTAAACAGAGATGGGGGCAGAGGCAGCAGAAGGAGGAGAGCTGTCCATGAGGGGTGTCTGCAGTACTGACGCATGGGCAAGGACCTTGCTTATCAGGTGGAAGAATGCAAAGCCATTTATTGCGCAGTCAGAATTCCCTAAATACCAGCACCCAACAGGATATAACATCATATAAACAGGAAAGATGCTCACCACAGTGTCCCCCAATCACCTGGGGTATTACATAGATTTTACCTAGTATGGTAATAGGCAAACAATGCCCTATAAGGCCACAAACTACAATTAACACTTGTCATAGGCCCAGTCTGTCCATAAACCCACAATCCTCTCTCAGTCCGTCTGCGGTGACCTGGATGCACTCCCAGGGTCACCTCCGGGCCCAGGACAGAGGCCCTCTCTCTGATCCTCAGGGCCTCACTCTGTTCCAGCACCCCGTGCAATCCAACAGGTGTCCTGTGTGCAGAGGCCTTCAGAGGCACCCTGTGGAAAACCTGCCTGTGATCAGATGTTTAAAAAGGTGTCTTCATGTATGTGTGTAATGGAAATGAATTCAGATCCCCCTCTATGCCTTCAATTTTACACATCCCCACTGCTGGCTGCCTGCTGCTCTGACTTTGATATGCTCTGACTCTTAATATGTTTGTGTGTGTTACCTGAAGTTGTGGGAAAGAAAATCAAACTCTTTCCTTGGTGCAACCTTTGTGCAATGCTGAGTGGGACCAGCCTCGGGGCCGCCACAGAGAGCTCTAGGGCTGATGACACCATGGTGATGAAGGGTAGTTGTGCTCTCTGGGAAGCAAACCCCATGAGAGGTGAGGTGTGCTCACTGGGAAACAGCGAGCCTGGGACTGACACTCCCAGCCCCTGTGCTGGGGGGAATCCTGGCCTAGCGTGCCTCAGTCTTCCCCAGCTGTTGGACTCTTCTCTGCCTCCTGCTCATCCTTGTTTTGGTCCTTCTCCATCTTCATCGAATCACAGAATCAGCTGAGCTGGAAGGGACCCACAGGGATCATTGAGTACTCCTGGCCCTGCACAGGACACCCCAACAATCCCACCCTGTGCATCCCTGAGAGCATTGTCCAAATGCTTCTGGAGCTCTGGCAGCCTTGGGGCAATGCACATTCCCTGGGGAGCCTGTCCAGTGCCCCACCACCCTCTGGGGGAAGAACCTTTCCCTGATACCCAACCTAACCCTCCCCTGACACAGCTCCAGCTGTTCCCTCGGGTCCTGTCCCTGGTCACACAGAGCAGAGATCAGAGCTGCCCCTCAGCTTCCCTCACAGGGATGTTGAAGAGCACAGTGAGCTCTGACCTCAGTCTCCTCTCTTCCAGCTGAACAGACCAAGTGCCCTCAGCTGCTCCAGGTACGGCTTCCCCTCCAGGCCCTTCCCCTTCCGTGGCCTCCTTTGGATGCTCTCTAACACTTTAGTGTCTTTTTTACATCGTGGTGCCCAAAGCTGCTCCCAGAACTCGAGGTGAGGCCGCCCCACCGCAGAGCAGAGCAGGACAGTCACCTTCCCACAGACTGTCTCGTTCTTATCGAGCCCAACCTTAGCCCTCCAGATCCCAAACTTCAGATTCGGGATGCACACAGCCTGGCTGTCCTCCGCCAACAGGCGTGAAGCCTTCCCGAGGTGGGAACACACTTGGTGGCACCAAGCAGATGGTGAGTTTGTTGGCAGTTCAGCCCCGGCAACTCCGTGAGACTAAACGAGGCAGAGGCTTTGGTGATTTTTCAGTTCTCATGTCGCAACTCTTCTGCTGATGGCAAAAACAATATGGGATCATGAAGAAGCACCTACTGCCCTCTTCAAGCTGCCACCCTCACACAGAATGTAGTAGTTTTCCAAAAGATTAGCAGGGAAAAACACACTTCCTGTTCACAAGCCCACGTTTTCTGAAGCAAGTAAATTATCCTGTCTGAAGGTTTTAATCTGAAAAAACATGATCTCCTGTAAGGAAGACATCTAGCATCCATCTAGATGGCTAAAGCAAGGCATGGTTCTGAAAGCAGCCACAAGCAGGGCTCTGTGCAGGCAATACTGAGGAATTTCAATAATTGTTGGTATTATCAGCCCTGCCTCCAAAAGAATTGAATACATAACGTGAGATTACAGAACAGCACTGTTATTCAGCTGCTGCTGAGACATGGGGAGAGACTACTATTATTATGTATTTGAATTATGGGGCAGGAAGATTAATGATGTGCAAATTACCTTCATTCTACTATGAGTAATTTTTGCTTTCGTTAGCCACTATCATTCCCCAATGCCAACATTGCCTTACATTTCTGATGCTCAAATGGTATATTAAATACCAAAATATATATCAACTCATCTAATTTTCCATGCTGAAAGGCATTGAATACAGAGAAAATTTTTGCTTCTGTGAACCTCTGCTGCCCCTTTGTCAACTCTTGCTATCAGGAAACATTCACAACGTGCAGCTTGCTTTAAATTGCAGGGCTTTGGGACTATCTGTTATTCTTTAACTTTTCAATTAGAGACAAAGTATTAACTCAGTCTGCAGGTTGCTCTGCCTTCTTGGTAATTCTCACCTTATCATTATCACATCATCATTTTCTGTTTGCTGCATTCCTTATGACAAAGGGATTTTTTTTCCTGGGGCATTGTTAAGGACATTTAATGCTTTGACTGTCACAGTGCAGTATTCTTCTGCCAGGCACTTTTCACCTTGTAATGCAACTAAGAAGTGTCACCAGTTACCTCCTTCCCTCTCTGGTTGTGTTGTCTGTAGCAAACACATTTTCTCATTAATCTCACCGTTAAACCATTTTTTTTTTCTTTTAATATCATGGCTGATAATGTGAGTCCACACATACAATGTTTGCAAATTCCTTCGGTTTTGATTCTAACTTTTCTTTGTAAAGAAGTATCTTGCTCTTTGAAAATAATAATTAATTTCACTGGGACTACATAGGCATAAGGACAACTCAACCCAGTTGAGGTTAGCAGCGTCTGCTGCCTCATGCTATTAGTTTGAAAACAAATAAAAAGAATTACCTGATGCATATCCTGCATCTCACAAGAGAAAAGAATGCTTTAGATGTCTGTGTGTTTTCCTGAGCTCTGATGCTTTCTCCCGAGCATTTTTCTACCCTGCGGCCGGAATTACCTGGGCGCTGGCAGTGGGTGAGCCCCTCTTAGCACCAGCTTGCTTTGGGTGCTGCACGCCTGCTGCACAGCATCTCTCCTCACCTCTGGAGCTGACAGGATTCCATGATGGATCTCTAGATTTCCTCTGCCTGTGCTCCCTGTGATCCAGCATCTCTCACACAAAACCTGTGTGCAGCGGCTTGGCCCCTGGCTGGGTTTGTCCCTGCAGTCCTCCTCCCTGCCTGCCCTCCCTTGGTGTCAGGAGCTGCTGGGCTCAGGGATGGGGCTGCCCCTCCCCAGAATAAATAACACCCCAGGGAGCACAGGGACGTGGAACAACGTGGGTGCTCTGCCCCTCAGCCCACCCTTGGACTGGGACATTGCACTGGTGTGGTGGGGTTTCAAATGTCAGAGTTGCAGCACAGACCAGGGTGTGCACACATCAGAGCTCGGGAGGACTCAAAGCATTAAGATGCGGAGCTAAAATGTTCCAGCTCTTCTGTAATTCGAGGTAATGACTTTTAAAAGGCTCTGACCAAGTTCAAAGGCCTCCTTCAACCCAGCTGTCTGTGGGTAGTGCAGCTTTTAAACGACTCTGACTTAACCAAAAGCCACACTTCTTAGGGGCAACGAAGGAGAAGAACATCTCCTGATGCTTCTTTTGTGCATTAGACATAAGACTACCATTAAGGCAGGAAAATATTATCTCAGGGAAATATGGGAAGTATTTAAGGCAATTTTTTAATGAAAATAGTTTTAGGCTGTGAGCAATTGAGGAGACTCTACCTGAAACACTGAATCAGAAGTGATAGTGAACTTAATACTTTTTTTTAAAAAAATGATCTGGATTTTAACTTTATAGAATGCAAAAAATTACATTTTATTGCCCTTACTATAGTAAGTTCTGTACTAGGAGTTTGCTAAATGACCTGCTAAAGAAGGAAATATTTTCCATTCATAAGACATACTGCTGACAGAAGTTTTAGAAATATGCACCCAGCAGTGTTTATGCCCCCATGGGGGTAGTTTGCTTATAGCTGCCAATTTAGAATTTCATTTACAACGTGCTCTGATGATCTGAACTACCCTTTGTTTTTCAGTGTATGTTTTACTTAAAGAATGGTTTGCTGCAGCTGTGTGTATGGTAGGGAAGGGTGTGGGGTGATGGCTGAAAATGTGTGTAATCTCTGAATTCAGTAAGAGAGTGTAATATCTTTAATAACAACATCTTGAAGTTGCTTGCAAAAAGCCAAAGAATTAAAACTCACAACATGCACATTTCCTTTAGTCACCTGCTGGACAAACGTTTTTTCCTCTGGTTTTCACCTGAGGCTGGATGTGAGCATTGTCATACTGCCTATTAATCTGAGGTAAGCAGCAGCTGGCTGCCAGTCAGGAGATAAAATTCAATACTTGTAGAATTTAATTTCTGTTGCTCCTTTAAGTTCAGTCTGGCATCTGCACAGTGTTTGAAAGTCCTACAGGCTGCAGGGTGATAGATGACATTCCCTTCATCAGTGGATGCTGTGCTGTCAGAGTTGTGTCTTCTCATGTCAGCAATGGAAACTCATTTTTGTTATTACTGCTGCTTGTTTCTTTGGGCCCTGTGGGACCAAACCAATTGAAGAAACTGAGTTACATGATATATTTATGAGTTTTAGTTGCAACCTAATTATGAGTGGATATAGGGTATATTTAGTTTTATGAGTAGTACAATCTCTGAAAGGAAATTGAGTGGGCATCAGATCACAACCTTTATCCAGCAGTGCTGATACACAAAACCCGGACTATTGGGCAGGCTAGAGAGAAAGCAGATTGTGGTGGTCAGAGACAGGGTTGCTATTTTGGAAGATGTTGGGATGGGCCTTGGTCCTGTATGTTGGTATTTTTAAAATAACTTTTAAAATGTGTCCAATAAAGAAAAATCCAGAGTGAACCTGGGCAGCCAGGCCTGAGGGCTTCCTAAGAGAAAGTGATAACTTTTTAGTATACAGATTCCTGAGAGGGGAAACAATAGAGAGCACCTGGTGCCAGTCAGGTTTGTAGGCTGTAAAGTCCAAAACTTGCCACTTCAGTAGCCCTCTGGAGAAGCAAAGCAGCTTCTCTCAAATTAGGGTAAATTAGTGAGATAATGTTCTTCTGTAATGTTTGAATTAGCTTTGGTATATATGTCAGTGTTTCTGTCAGCTTCAGAAGGAGCAGGATCAGTGCTTATGGAAGTATTTTTGGCAGTTGCTTTGTCAAGTTATGGTTTTTTTTACTTCTAATCTGTGATTTTATTTCTACTTACACCACTGAAATCCCACATTATTTGTATGAGTGAGGGTGACAGAGTATACTCTTAGCAGAGCTGATACCTGCTGAATTAATAAATCAAGGAGGGAAAAACAGAGCAGTAATTGGAAACAATCCTGTGTGAAAGACCAGTGAGAGCACCCGCCTGAAACCTGGCCTGGAGCCTTTGCACCATCCTGCCTGGGTCAGAGCTGGAGGTTTATGGAGGCACAAACCCATGAAAAAAAGCCTCGAATTTGCCACAGGGAAGGGCTTGATTTTGACCAAAATGTTCTTCCTTTGGTGAAGGAAGGGAGGTATTCTGCACAAGAAGGTGAAATGGCCGCGGGTTTGGAGCAGAGCCTCCTGTTAAGGATTTGCTCCCTTTTGTGGAGCTCTGGGTGCTCCCAGGGGGTGTGTCTGTGGTTCCTCCTCAGAAGTGTAAGAAGACTCTGAGCTGTATCTCCTGGCTTCTACACAACTGGTGCTTTAACCTCGTGCAAATCCGCACTAATGAATATATCTGCACTCCCCCCACTGCTATACGTTCAGGCATCATGCAGGAGAAACAAGCCAAATACACTTATTATCGTTTTAATTTTGACCATATTGTAGAAATGTCAAAATATTAGCTGGGAAAATTAATTCCTACAATTTAGCATATGGTTTTCCTGAAATGAAATCAAGGGTATCACTCATCTCCCTTCGAGTCCTCCCACAACATTTCTACGGAAATCTTTTCCAAAAAATTCGTCTGAAACACCCTTGTGCATTTCGCCGGCAGGAAGTCAGAAAACAGTTGTATTTCTACATCCCTTTCCTACCTTCCTTTCTAGTGGAGGGTCAAAGAGGCAGGAGGATGTCTGGGTCGGTGGTGGTACCTCAGCATTGGCTGGATGATGCCCTCAGACACCTAAAAGCACTTCATGAATTGTAGTATTCAATTTTATGCTGTCATAGCCTTAGGAACCATCTGCTTCTTTCAAGGCTTTGTTCCAGGACTTGGAGAGCTGAAGGTTAGGGGGATCCAAAGAGGGTCTCTGCCTCCTTTCTAGGCTTTAGTTTTTGTCTGCAGGGTATATGTGGTGTTGGAGGGGAGATGGATGCTTTTTCCTCCCAGTTAGGAGCATGTGTGGCAGTGTTAGGTGTGAGGTGTTTCTCTGCCTTCCACTGGCACAAACCGCTGCACACACCCACTCCTGGGACCGTGGGACTAAACAGCTCCTGCCACTGCACTGCTGTGCAGCCTGATGGGGCATCAAAAGAAAGAATTGGGCCTCATTACTTTTTCGAACAAAAGCCCTTGGCAATTCTTAGTGTTTTTCTCAGAGTACATAATTTCCTTTTGGGTCAAATCACAGACCCTTTTAAAACTGTGTATGCTTTTGTTTCTTTTCTGTGCAAATGTCACAGCTCTTTCAAGGTCCTGAAGGTGTCATCAACGTGGATTATTCTGGGCGTGCCCATTATTTATTGGGAGGAGTCAGTATTTTGAGAGGATGTGTTTTGGATAATGCAATAATGTATTACAAGATTTAAAATTATTGCAGGTTTTCTGCATGATTTAGGACAATGCTTGTTGCAGGGGACAGTGAGTGCATAGCCCTTATTAGACCTGGCACAACTGAACATGTTATATGGCAGCAGCACTGCCACGTCTGCAAGCACAGAGGAATCACTGTGACGGGAGTCACACGATGCCAGCTCCATGACAGCTCTCTGGCATGTGCTTGCCTGAGCAGTGAGCAGAGACAGGGCTCTCACTGATGCCGGAAGGCTTTTTTTGTCCCTGAGCTGCCCTGCTTTCAGATATGTATGATATCAAGGCTCTCTTAACAGCTGGTGGTCCTCACAGGTAGGAGGCGTTCTGGTGCAAGCATGTTTTTATGACTAAGGCACTTGAGCTCTGTGGTAAACTTGTCCATGGGGTCATTGCGGTGAAAACAAAATGAATTATTGGAATCTCTTTAAGGAAACACTTCATCACCCTGCCCTCCTGAATTATTTTTATCCTCATCTGTATGTAAGCACAGCTGAAAATAGGGTGCTCCATGGAGGCTTGCTGTGAGCATCAGAACAGTCCTAATTGCTCCAGGTAAAAAAGGAAAAGACCGGGGGCTGTTTTGGGGAATGTAGTGAGAGGTGTGAAGCAAGTTGTATCCAGGCAGGAAACTGGTGGCATCTCACACCTGGGAGGTGCAGATCCCAGCCTCTGCCAAACTGAATTTACCTGAAGCAAAATCATATAAATGAGTGATTTTTATATCGGTATCTACACATTTGTATTTGGTGTGAGTACAGTCTTTGTGCCTCCGGATTCCCTTAACACCCATGGCTGTTACACAGCACCATGCACCTGCTCTTCTGCCACTGAGAATGAAATAAATGTCCATCCCCTTCCCCATATAACTTAAAAAAACCTACTTTTGTTGGTTGCAAACAGCAGGAGCTTTGGGCTCTCAGGACAGGGGTGATGTTGACAGTAGCATGTCTACTTTTTCCCACTCCTGTTTTTGTGTTTCTTCTTGTAGTGTTCTCAAGCCACCTTTTAACTTTCCTGGGAGCAAATGATAAGTTGAAGGATCCAGTTCTGCCATACTGGGTGACAAACTGGAAGGCAGATCCATGCAGAGTTTGAATTAATGACACTTAATTTCAAGTACTGGAAGAAGAGAGTAAAGAATGTCAGCCTTCTACTGCTTCTCTGCCTTTGCTTGTTTTTATGTCTCTGCTGCAGCTCTGAAAATTTGCCTGCAGAAATCAGGTATTGTTTTCACTGGAGAGATAGGCAATGATAAAGAAAGTCCAAACAAAACTAAACCAGCGCTCGTTTCTGGATGGAAATCATGGCAAAAAAGCATCTGGGCAAATTTTTAAATACACTGCTTTGTTTTTTAATAACCAGGCAAGTGCAGGGGATGAAAATTTACTGGTTAAAAGAGTATTTTGTTGGAAATTTTCTACTCAGTGTGCACAGGAACATCATGTGCTGCTGCAGGGTTCACTGTACTGCCGTTCCTCTAAGATTTCCTGTCTCCAAGGTCTCTTGCACATGGACTTTCTCATTTTCCTCTTTCTCCTGGGCTGTATTTGTAACAAGTGATACAGATCTTTATTCCTGAAAGGAAGCTATTTACACAAAATTCAGTGATAGCACCTGAGGTATTTCTTTTGAAGAACTTTCTTATGGGAAGTGTTGAAAGGTCCCTGAAAACAGGTGGCTGAAAAATTAAGAACTCAAATTCCAACCTAATTGGAGCTAATCAACTGATTGTGTGTCTGATCAGCACAAATTACCTGATCCTGTGATTTTCATGGTTCACAAAACTATTTATCTCTAAGGAATGGTTTGGGCTTGAGAAAAGATGTACATTCTGTTCCAAAGCCATTGCAATTCATCAGCAAAATTGGAGTCAGTGGCTGCTCAAAATCCTTGTATAACATTGAGCAGTGTTGTGTAACTTCACTGCTGGGGAGGAATCCCCCAGGATGCAAAGAGATCTTAAATATCGGTGCTCAGGTGCAAGGGGGAAGGCAATGGGAGTATGTTCCTGGGCTGTTGTCCTGGAGAGAGCAGGAGTGGGGAGGCAAGAAGGGGTTTTGAAGGAAAATATGCTAGTTGGGCTGGATTTGTTGATTCTGTTATTATTTAGCATTTCCTTTAGTGGTGTAGGCAGAAAAAGTAAGAGTGCATTAATGGAATCGCCTCTGACACAAAGCTGGGAGCATTTCTGGGTGTGGGGATGGAAGAGCAGCAGGCATCAGGAAGGAAAAGAGCTGTTTGCACTGATAGAGCAGTAATGCAAACAGTAACAGGTGCTCGTGGCCTGGCTGAAAATGTCAAGGTATCCAGCTGTCAGAAAAATAAGTTTTTGAAGTAAACTTTGTGTAAGGGTAGTGGAGGAAAAACTGTTCTTGAGAGAGGCTGTAGGGCTACAAAATTATTTATACCATTGCCTGGTAGCAACACTCTTGATGATTCTGGAAACACTTCCAGCATTTTCATGATGTCTCAGCTCCACATGTGAACATTGCACCTTGGAGAAGAAATGCAGGTAGGAAATCTGGATTTTCCTTTGTAAGACAAGAGTAAATAATATACTTAGGGAATGTAGTTGTTGAACTCTCACTCAAACATGCCTGAATTATTGTATTCTGAGAGGTGTTATTAGCCAAGTTAGTATCACGTTTTGCCAGAGCAGCAAAGGCATGGCCAAATACTGAAATAACCTCTGAAAATTCATAAAACCATCCTTCAAAGAACATGTGATATCACGGAATCTCATTGATTTCTCAGTAAAACAGTTTTTTAAAGCTTTAAGTAGCAAAGCAATGTCATGTCTGTCTCCCCACCCTGACTGTGTTAAAGAGCATTATTGTTCTTTTCACGTTCCTAAAGCAATCCAGAAGTTCACTCTTCAGTGCTCTGCATTAAATGAATTTGCTCATCAGGGAAAGCCTTTTAATAAGGAGAGTCTGGCATCATCACTGCTATTGATAAAAGGAGGAGGATTTTTTGTCATGTATTTATTCACCAGTCATCATCCAGTATCAACTCCGTGTGAATAACAAGACCCTTATTGTTCATCTAACACCTTCCAAGGGTTCTGAGACCTACAGGACTTCAGCAAAACATTAATGTCAAATATCTGTCTCTCTGCTTGGTTGAATAGGGATGGAAATAGAAATAAACATAGATGGTTTGCTGGTTTGAAGATCAAAGCACCGATAAACAAACCTGGATGAGTTGACTTGTTGCAAATGAGAAGGGAAAAGCAGATGGAAAAAGATTTAAGGTAAGATTAGTTTTATTTTATTATTTCTTCTCCTCATTTCTTATGGGCCACTGGGGGCCATTGCAGAAGATGGGATCTATTCCTGTTTGCAATGGTAGCAGCTACGTGCCAAATATTGGGGGAGCCACTCTGAGGCTGCTGTACTGGACAGGTCTGAGGAAGAGAAAAGGTGCATAATGTGGTGCTCAGCTCAGGGACTCTTTGGATGACTTCGGTTCAGGTGGGGCAGAAATGTCTGAAAACGGAGATGCAGTTTTTGGGTATTTTGTCACGTAGCACTGAGTCTCGTTTGAAGAATGCTGAAAATGTTAACTAGCTCCAGGGGGCTGGTTCTGAATGCCCTGGAGCTTTGCTTCCCTGGCTACCAAATTGCATGATTTATTTATGCTTTCCTGCTTTCCTATATTTAGACTATAACAAGGAATATTTTTAACTTTGTGGATTGCTGTGATTTCTAGCCTTTGTATTCCAACACCGTAATAATTCCAGAGAATTATGGGAGTGATGAGGGGGAATTCCCACATGCTCGGTATGGAAAGAAAACTGATTTTGGAGGGGAAAAAAAAAAAAAAAAGACATTGAAACGTGCAAACTGCTGAAGGCTGTGAGCTAATTTTTAAAACAAAACCATCTTGTTCAACAGTCAGGCAGTGCAATCCACCAAATCTCTCATATATGGGAGGGCCCCACAGACTGGTTCTCTGTGTCAATTAATTTCAGTATTTGAGTACTTTATTTAAGAGAGGAACCTCCCTCTGAAGGACTTAACATGTGATCATGGTATTAAAACTAGTTGCATCTAGTTAGAAAGAAAATATTAAAAAGGTGGGGGGAGAGGGGGAAGAGGAGAAAAAATAAAAAGAAAACCCATGGCTTCTCTGAGCTAGAGATATGAACTCTAAAATAATAATAACTAGAAAAGGTAGGAGACATTCAAATATTTGTGAAGACCTCTGGTTTTCAGCTTGGTAGTGGTGCACCAATCAGCCTTTCCAAATTCGCTAGCACAGGAGACCATCTGGTCTCCACAAAAGGCTGTTTTACTGAACTTCCTTGACAACCTGACCCTTTCTTTATATTTTCTCTAATCTGTGACATGAATTCTTGTCTGTTAGGACTTTTTTTCTCTTTTTCTGACTGCAGTGTCACTACGAGGTCAATTTTTCCTCCTTCACAAGGAGATGATATAGGGACTAGAGCTATTAGGACTTTCTGCACAGCTAAGCTTTCTAAATCTGTGACTTCCATTACATTATCTGACTTCTGTATTTTTTCATCCTTAATAGGACAGCCCAAATGTGATGCCACCATTTTACAGCCTCAGCCAAAAGGCTGTTCTTAACGATGCTTTCAGCACTACTGTTATCTTTTTTCTGAGCCATATCTGCAGGTTATAGCCATTTTTTAGTTTAAATAGGACATTATTCTAACGTGGATGTACTGGTTAAAGTATGACAAGGATGTCTGAATATGCCTTGAGCCTTCCTAAGGAACACAGGGATTTGAAATCTATTGGGGAAGCAATTTCACAGATTTTTTGCAAGAAACACGAAACCCTCAGTAATTCAGCCCGAAACAGAGGTTTTGTGTGGGTGTGTGGGTGAAGCACGGTCTGACCTGCACGTACCCCCGTGTGGGCTGGGTGCCTCCCTGGGCTGTTGTCACTGTGACCATGACAGGACAAATCCTGGCAACCACCCAGCCCATTGGAGACCAGAGGGAGCACGACGCCTCCACTCCCACAGGGCCTTTGCACAGTCCTGAGAGGAAAAAAAATCTAGTCCTTGGATTAAAGACTCTATTTTATTTAGCATTAATGCTCCAGAAACACTGCGAGCACCCTCTTGTTTTTGAAAATACACCGAGTTTGTTTGTCGCGTGCAGTGGAACCCACAGATGACAAATTTTCATGGGGAGCAGGGTTAGGAGGCTACTGCTGATGCTGAGCCTGGGGGAAAACTTTCCCCTCTGCTTATGAGCAGCAAGGAAACTCCTCCTCAACACTCGTGGGGTTTCTCGACCTCTTGCCCTCGCCAACTCAGTGGATTATCTCACCCCTCAGAAACTGCTTATCTGTTCAAACCAGAAGCAAAAGGAAAAAATCCTGCCACCACTGAGTTTAACCTGGTGTCAACACAGACCACTGGCAGCTGAGGCAATTTATGTCCTCGTGGCCTGAATGAAGCGAGGGCCATTTCAGAGCAAACTGGTTCCTCTTCTGCCGCTGGCAGGGGAATCACCCCATCCCTTGCACCAGGCTGGTGGAGGTTTGCAAGACCCAACTCCTTTGAAGTGTGCTTGGATTGCTCTGTATAGTGCTGCAGTTTACAGCACAAATATATAGAGTATGTCATCTACCTGCCTTTTTCCCCCAGCCTTACTGAAGGTTACTAATACATACGTTTTACAGTGCATTTGTTCTGCTTTGTTTGCTCATGCCATGTTCATTTGCTTTTGTAAGAAGATTAGTAGATGAAAAACCATTGAAATTTTCTTTTTTTTTTTTTTTAAATAGTGAAAAGTTGGGCAACCCCTGTCCACAAAGGAAACCTGACTAAGGACTATGCCTATGTGTCTGGAAAAGAGGAAATAGTGTAAGAATTTTGCACCCACTGTACAACAGCGTGGGAAGTTTGCACGAAATGCTTACCCAGGTCCAGAAGGCTTATGAGAATCCCTTCTGAGAGCATGTCTGGCATTTCCCCTGACAGGGAGAGGTGAATATTCAAGTACATCAGGCTGCATGTTATGCAGATTGTATCTGCTGGTGTTGACAGTCCTCCCACTCCCGTCTGTCTTCTGCCCTGTCCCGTTCATGTACTACAGCTCACTGTGGAGACACGATGTGCTGTGGTAACACCTACAGCCTTTGCTGCTTTCCCCTTTGGCTCTTCTGCAGCACTTCTTCTTGCTCTTCAATAAAAAGTGTTTCTAGGATTTTCCTCTAGTCCCCAAGCCATCTGCTGCTTTATTTTATGCCCTATTGTATCTGGATGTCATCGCTTTTATGTGACAACAATGTCGCTGTGTTCTGGCTCTGTACTGGAGGTGTGCTGCCTGTGGAGTGACCAATACCACTGGCCCCCAAAGAGCGTTCCTGAAAATAACCAAAATGAAACAAAGAGCTGAGGTTTGACGTGTGTCATCCCTCAAGGGACATTTGAGCTGGGGTCAGGACCTATTTCTGACCTCCAGCCCAGGGTACCAAATCAAGTCTCACACACGCTCTCTTCCACTGAGCTGAAGTCTGTAGGGGCCCAGCGTTCTTGTTACCTGCCTGGTTTGTCCTAGTTCCTACTATCTCTCCACAAAAAATCAAATTCAGTTTCCTTGACAGCAGTTTGTAGTTTCCTCGTGTGATCAGGAAATGAAACAGTGGTTGCAGTGCAATCTTCAGTCTCTGCTTCAGTTTTAACTGTGCTGCTTTCCCCTCTGCTTTTCTGGGGATGCTTCCATCTGCCTCATCTCAAAGGAACTTTTTAAATATTTTTTTTTTTCCTTTACTCTTGGTTACCCTTTGTTTTGTTATTCTTCCAAACTGACCATGGTCTAGAGCCACCCACCACTGTTCATCTACACCCATTCATCCCCATTCAGCAGTGGAAAAGTCAATGCCAAACATGGTGCTGTACCAAGGCAGCAGCCTAGTGCTGTTGTCAGCTGGTTGTATTTAGAAGTAGATCTGAGATTATTTTCAAAGGAAGAAACTGTCTCTTGAAGGTGGGCACCCTGTCTGTCTTCTGTAAATACCTGAGGCTATTAATCTATTACCACAAAATATCTTCTTGTCAGTGAATCTCTGTGCTCTTTGTTGTCTGCCTTTCCATGGCAAAGTCTTTCTGTCCTGCTGTGGTTAATTGGAAGCTCAGTAACAGAATTCAGATCTTTTGGATCTAAATCTGCAGAGAACCAGTAGCCCTTATCTCGCTGAAGCTCCTTAGCTCGCAGATTAGGAGGCACGTTTAGTCTGGCAAATATCACAAGAGATAGCGATGTGGGAAAGAGAAACAACTACAGTCACACTTGAAAATGATTCTAAATACATAGGGAAAAAACCCCAACAATGTGTCCTATGTGATTAAAATAAAAACGAACAGGATGCCACGGAAATAGGTTCTGACTGTATGGTCCTGCTGGGAAAAACAAGCTCTGGTGGAAGGACAGGAGGAGTTGAAATCGTGTCTGGACACCAGAGCAGAGTGAGTGCTCAGGCTGATTGCAGGAGCTGCAGGGCGTGGTTACAGCTGGGAAGGGCTCTGAGGTCCACAGCGGTTTCACAGAGACAGGCTGCACCTTGGGTTATCCCAGACACAGCTGGGTAAAAATTGGCAGATGTAGTTTTGTTGTAGTAAGGTCAGGACTGATTTTGCAATTCTGCTGGAGCATAAATGGAGTTAAGGGCCTCTGTTGTCATGAGGCTCTTTGCTGCTGTGTTGAATGGCTCTAATCTCATCAAAAATCAGATTGCCTTAAACTGATTGTGAACATCCTCTCCACAGTTTTGGGTGGTTGTTTTTTAACCTAAACTTGATTTGTCATCAACCCATTTTTGTTCTTATTTTTTTTTCTTTTTGGAAGGGGGGCGGTGGGGGTGAAGATTAGCATGGATTTTGAAGTCCAGCTACATCAAAAGCTGAATTTTTCTCTGCCACCTGCTTGAACACTTCTTGCAGCTCCCTTAGGGATTTATTTTATCCGATTACCACAACTGCTGGGCAAAGCTAGTTTTGAGACAGACTCTTGGACTGGGGAGCAAACGTCCCCCATTGAGTCCTTGAAAATCTCTTGGAACATCAAGACTGATAGTCCTGCCAGACCTTGTCTCAGTCCTGATTAGACCCTACCTTGCTTTATCATCTTGTTTACAGTGAGATATTCCTTAGAAGGAAGACTAAATCAAACAGCTGCTTTTCTATCAATTCTCATTTGGGAAAGGTAGTGCTGGTTACAGATATTTTCAAAATTAAGACCAGAAGATCTGCTTTCTGCTTGCAATTCCCAGTTCTGCTTTTCATTCCTTCTGAACTCAGGCAAGTTACACATTCTGCTTCCTTTTTTTTTTTTTTTAGCCTTTTTTTGGTTGAGTTTCTGATCTTATCTTTCCTCAGCTTTCTCTTTTATCTATTTAGGTGCTGCCTTAAACAGTGTGCAATCATGATTTGCAGTGAAAGAGCTGAAGCACCGATGCTCCCCGAGTCAGGGATTCTAAAGCAATTTCATTCCCAGTATGACTGAGAGGTGTTTCAAGAAGTGTCAAGGCAGCTGGTTCCTCGTGTAATCAGGGGAACATGCTGGTAACCTCTCCTAATGGGAGCTGGAAAACGACAGTGTGTGAATTGGGTAGAAAGATGTATTAGGCTTTGGGAATACCTCAATTCAAAATTGCCTTCAAGGCAGCATGATGGATTGCCAGCAGAATTTAATCTTTAATGAGCTTTTGTCTCCGACTTCATAAAACCTAACGTGGCTTAATACTTTTTATCATCTTTGGTTGAAACACAGCAACCCTTTGGATGAAATTAATATTCAAGATAAGAAGCTAAGGTTTTTTAATTCAAAGTGGTAAAGAAAAGCAGGGTTTTGTGGTATTTTTTTATTCACTAGAGGTGTAAGACAATACAAGAAACAAATTCTTCTTAAAGCAATGATTTTTATTGCAATGCACTCTCTCCAGATTTGGTTCAAATCATCCCACAACTACCACATTAATTTCTATGACTATTACATCTGCTGTTGTTGCTACTAGATTATCAATATTACTTGAAATCAAATGAATATGACATTCTGACCTGCTAGATTGGAAAGTATTTTCTCACCTTTTTCATTCTTTCCATTTCTAGAGTTTGTAGAAAGGACTTGTGTTTGTGGGGGAAAAAAAAATTCCATTAAATAACCAGGCAATGGAGTGTTTCTCAAAATTCTTCTAAAAATGCTAATCAGCCATTTTGAAAGGTCTCTGGGAGGAGAAATATTAATCAGTGACTTAGAGAATCAGTCATATACGGTGAACTGCAACCAGCTGACAGGATGTGCTGCACCACAGCAGTGGTTGGTGAGAGTGAGGGGTCTGTGTGTGGAAATACCTGACACAAAGAAAAGTAGCAAAGCCCTCTGTGCCACCCATTCTATTCAGCAGCCCAGGACTCAGTGTATCAGTGCAATTGTGGGGAGAGGTAATTTGTCATGCAGACAAAGAGAGATTTTTTGGAAAGGTTTGCTGCTTGCAGTATGCTCAACAGCTTTTATTATATTCATAAGCTGCTGTTCTAATCAGAGTACCTGGTCTGTGAGCTGTTTTGTTATGCCTAATGGAGAACTGTGACAGAAGGAGAGAGAATTGTAAAGCTAACACATCTTCAATGAGTGTTGTAATTAAATTCTCCTCTAGCCCTGTCTTTGTGATGAGGAAATTTTGCTGAAATACTTTTCCCCCCTAATTAAATATTAGAATGTGCATGGCTTTTTCATTATAATGTTCTTTATTGTAAAGATGAATAATAATTGGGTTTTGATGGAACGGGAAACCCTCTTCTGAAGTCCAGCCCTTTGCTCTTCAAATTCTATTAAACTTTCTCTCCTGGGGAGTGGGTGACATCCTGACTGTTGCTGAGGTGCTGCAAGGCACAGAGGCAATTTGGCTGGTGGCCTGTTAGACCTTTTAGCCATTCATGCTTTGCAGGACCAGCCGTTTCAGACTAACACCCATTTATCACTCTGATGCTAATTTGAATACTAGCAGAGATAATTTTGGCTGATCAGTAGCTTTTCTGATAACATCTGATGGATGTTAGTCTAATGTTTTAGAGCTACAAGCTGTTGAGTAAATTAATATTTTACATGGGGAAAGAAGAATAAGAGTATGTATGAACACAGGAAAAAGGGAGAGAGTGCTTTTTTTTGTGCGAACATACTTTGTAAAAAAGTAAAGGAAAAAAGGATTAATTATTCTGTATATAATTTCTCACTCTAAGACAATCTTGTTTCTGATCCAGCTTTACCAAAAGCAGCTGGTGGAAGCAGACCAGATAGGTAGATCTCATTTGGATGAATATATCAGCGTGTGAATGACTCAGTCTTGGTTTTCCACCCTAACTCTCATTAGCTCTGTAAGAATAATGAGAATTATGAAGCACATTCCAAGTGCTTCATTAGTGCTGTGTCACTCTGCCACCAGCGCTGGTATTGTGAGGGCTTGCCTCCTTACTGGACATCTGCAGAAAAGCAGAGCACGTGCAGAAAAGGCCATGAAAAGGGAAATCACCGAGCATTTGTGCCTCACTTGACACCTTCTNGGACATCTGCAGAAAAGCAGAGCACGTGCAGAAAAGGCCATGAAAAGGGAAATCACCGAGCATTTGTGCCTCACTTGACCCCTTCTGCCCCAGCCCCTGCCCACCCCAGCAGGCAGGGAAGGAAACCTGCCACTACCACCTTCTCCAATGTCGTTTGCAGAGACAGTGACAGTGGTAGAGGTTTTTTGCAAACTGGCAAACCTGTTGCATCACAACTACAATTTTTAAAGACATTTCATGAAATGTAGTAAAATTTCCTGTTTGGGAGCCGAAGGGAGCAAGCGAGTCTTCATTAAACAATGACAGAGTAGATGCTGGTGAATTCATTTACAGGGGTTACCAAGAGCTTTTAGAGATGCTGCTCTCATGTCAAAGACCTCAGAAAGCCCCATTGACACCACCCCTTGAATCAAACTCATTGTGATCCTGCTGATAATCAAATGACAGCATTTACTTCAGCACTGCACCTCAAAGGAGCCCAGATTTTATAAGTATTCTGTTTAGTGCCTGCAGAGTGAGTGGTGAAGATGGATAGAACAGTTTGGTACAGAAGAAGACACTTTTAGGAGCTATCTGTGTTTTTATTGATGAGAATGAATTTTAACTAATGAAAATTTCAGTGATGAATGTTGTACATATTGAAGCAACTGCTCAGTGTGATTAGTTTTCATGTAATAAGGTAAGAAGAGAGGCAGAAAATCCTGCACAGACCGTGTGCCTTGAGGTGCAGCTGAGTGTTGGCCCTTTTTTTTCTGCCCTCTGTTCTGAACTGATGTTTGCAAAATTTTCAGATAAGTTTTGCAGAAAAGAGCAAATGTTCTTGAAGATATGGGTGGTCTTACCCTTGCCAGAAGTGAAGTGATCTATGACAATTAAGGCCAGGATTGGCAATTGTGTCCTCAAAATCTAAAGACCTAGGTTTCTTTTTACAGTGCAGTTTACAAGAGCCTGTTCAAAAAAAAAAAAAAAAAAATTGTGGACAAAGGAAATATTAATGGTGATTCTCCTGTATATGAGTAACTGTTCTGGGATGCTTGGAGGAAAAAACCCCAAAATACCAGCAAAAATTTGGGTTGCAGAATCTTCATTTTCTGTGAAGGGGATGATGTTTTGATGGATTAGAACATATGTTGGGGATTCTAGTTTTTCAAATAGATTTGGCTCCCCTTTCCAAAAACACAAAGTTTGTGGAAGTATCTGCCAGGTGCTGACAATGAGTGCCCACAGCCTGGAAAGCTCCACAGGTGGGATCTCAGCTAGGTTAGGTACCCCAAGTATGCACAGCCTTGAACTACCCAGCCAGGACAGAAAGGACCCGTCTGCAGGAAATGCATCTCTGCCTGCTCCTGCAGGCATCCAAAATTCTGCCAGGACACCTCAGACTGTAACCCCTGATTTCTCTGCATTAACTGTTGAAGGATGTGGGTGTTAGACCAGAATCCCATCTTGCCTCCCTGCCCCCAGTGTGGGGTCATCTGGCTGCCTTTATCTTCCTGGAAAATGAAAAAAGGAGATCCTTTAATTGCTTTCTTAACCTGGATGTAATTTGACAGGAGAGATTAGAGGAAGCTCTTTCCCCTCCCCCTCCCCACCATGTCATTACTTAATCTCATCTGTGATGGCACAACACTGTAGAAATAGTAGCAAGTCCCTGTAACTAATTTCAATTTGTTCATGCCATGTTATTTTGGTTCCTGGTGATGTGACCGCAATAAACTCTTTTCTTGCTCTGTGTAACCTTCTGTAATTTATTGCTTCACATCAGCAAAACCCCAACCAACTGGTCTGTTCAGTGTGTTTTTGGATAACTGCTGCTCGCTGAACATGAGGCAGAAAGGAGAGAAATAAATCTTATTTTCAACCCTGAACACCTAGAAAGTGCTGGATGTTTAAGAAACAAATATCAGGAACTCTTGATTCTTCCTCTGAGCTTTTGAGCATGTGCATTATTCTAATTTTTCTTTTTGGGAAATATTAGATGCCTTTTTTTTTCCCACTTGAAAGAATGCAAGTCTGAGGTGTGGCATTTAGGAAAGACATCAGATATATTGAGAGAGCTACATGGGGGTGCAGGTTTGCTCCATCACATGAGAGATGTCTGGGATCCAACCCCTTTGCTCACAACTCTGTTGCACTTTTGTTTCTTCTGAGGTGCTGAGCACCATCATAGCAGCCAGGAGTTATATCTGTTTTCTTGGCAACTGGGTGTCCTGAATGTCTTAATTTTCAGTGTGCAAGGATATGTGTAACTGGTATGGCAAGTTCACAGTCTTTCTACACTTTGAATTTGCCTGCAGCTGCTGTTTTCTGCCGCACTAATTTGATGTGGTCCTTCACAGGAGACCTTTCCTGAAACAAGACAGAAATAAAGCTGGAAGGGGGAGGAAGGCCAGCAGAAATAGCTTTTACTTTCCTTGGCTCTAAATGATGGGGGAAGATGTGTGGAGAGGAAAGAAGTCAATATGTTAAAGGAAAATGAATGTGCTTGCACAGGGACCCAGCCACAGATATCTAAACCCCAGCATTTCAATACTGCAGACTTACAGGTTTGGGTAAACACAATTACCTCCACAAGGCTTACCAATTATTAGTATTTTGCAGGGGGATTATAACACATCATTAAAGATCAAAGGTTATTTCCAGAGCTAAGTTTTAAATTGCATCCTTAGAGACCAAGCATGACCTTTTAGTGAGTTTTGAGCAGGCAGTGGTATCCGAAAGGTGGATCAGCATGAGGCTGCTGAGCAATGATGCCTCTCACAGAGGGGCAATGGATCATTAGAGGGATCATTTAGAGTTTCATGTTATTCAACTTTGAAATTGGTTTCAATACTCTCATTATCTGGCTTATTCTTCAAAAAGAAAGAAGTACAAAAAGGCTTGTGTTATAAAACATTATGAAATTGTTAGTCAGAAACTGAATACACACACAAGCTCACTTGTGTTAAGCTGGGTATTAGGTCTGAAGGAACCTCTACAGCTAATTCTAAATAGTGCCCAGAGCTCTCGGTTTTAATTAAATGGCATTTACATTGCTGGCACTCATTTTATTACTTTTTCTCCTTAGCAGGAGGTATCTCTTGGCAGCGCTGTTGCCCCCAGTAGATCTTTCAGCTTCTCGATTGGCAAACCCCCTTTGCACAATTACCAAAACCTATAGATATGTTGCTTTTGTGTAACTACACTTCACAGCTCCCAGACTTATTCAAACACTTCAATCCTTCCTCTACACCTTTTCCCACTGCTTCTGGCACTTCTCCTGTGTGAGAAACCCGGGGCTGCCCGGGTTGTGTCAGCCCGTGCTGCAGTGTGGGCCGTGCACTGGTCCTGCTGTCACTGCTGATCACCAAGTATAGCTCCCAGCCACATGAGGGAGGCATGGAATTTGTGCCTTCTGACTCCTTACTAGCACTCAAGATGATTTCCCCACCTCACAGAGTTGAGTTCCTTCCAGGGAAAGCTGGGGTAACTGTGACTGCACCGTTCTGTATTTTTCATACACCTGAATGGTGTCAGGGTTCTGTGGCGGAACAGATTCCGTCTAATTTCCATCATTACAGTTGTTGGCTCACTCACCACAGTAACTCTGTCGTAGAAATATTTCGCAGGATGACAGGGAAATTTAGGAGATGGCAAGGAAAGAGAATGACCCTCTTTGAATAATTTGTCATGCAAATATGGTTTCCTAGGCTTTGAACTTGGAGGGATTTTCAATAACTCTTTTTCTGATTCTTCCTGTATGAATGGCTAAGTTTTCTGCTGTTATAAATTGCCAGAACTTTGGGGAAGACAATGGGACACTATAAATTCTCATGAAGAAATTTTCCCTTACAATTCAGGAGGAGAATGATACACAATTATAGGGAAAATTATGCTCTGTAAAGATACTACAATTTTCAAGCTTTTTCAAGCATTTTATACTGAATTTTACCGAAAAAAGGCATGTTTGAGAAGAAGGACCTCCTTACTCATGTATGAGGATGTTCTGAACTGAAACCATTGCATTGGAAAACCCTTGTCTCTATTTTGTGACTTGGGGTTTTAAGTTGGAAGTAGCTGATGTGGATATTGAGTTGTTGAAATAAAAAGTCCTCACAGGCTCATTTTCATTGCTGACGCCGTGCACTGGCTGAGCTTTGTCTCTAGAGCTTTAGGGCAGTACCTTGACATTTTTAAAGAGGCATCATGAGTATGGTGAATAAATTTTCCCAACGTGAGCTCTGCATCTATAAGCAACTTTGTGTTCAGATCATTTAGCTGGCTCTTAAACTGTCTCCTTCGTGCCCTATAATGATGCTTATAATTAGGAGGCATAAACTGAGATGCCCTTTGAAAAATGCATTTTTCAGTATCAAAGCAATGTGACAAACATTTTTTTGTTGTTGCCAAAATGAGCCTGGATCTGGTTATGTCATGATGCTTTGTGAGTGCATTTTGCCCACCTGTGTGGCACCTGAGTACCTGGAATTGAAGAGATGTGATAAATACCAATATGCTGCAGTGCTACAGGAAATTAAAGACAGGGAGCAAGGGTGTCGTTCCAAACTGAAATCATTTAAAGTGATTCCCAAGGGGCAGTGGAGGGAGGAAATAGTCAAGTTAGAGGCAAAGCAGAAAGCTGGGGAGTCCTGTTTTAAGGAGGTTGCCAGGGGATCTGAACTACCACGTGAGGACAGGATCTTGATTTTTCTGTCTCGATCAAAACAACAATTCCCTATCACTGCTGCCTGCGCCAGAGGGGTTTTTGGGGTTTTTCTTTAGTGATCTCTGGCCAGGCTTTAGAAATGCTGACTCTTTCTGAAAGCCTCTCTATGGGTCTGTTGAACGTGAGCAGTTTGACGTCATTTATACTTGCACCCACCTGATTTCAGCATCTGCTTTCTTGTGGACTCCTGCAGTTAAAGATTAAACCCGTGTGCTTTTTTCTGAGGACTGGCTTTTCTTCTGTTTTTCAAAGGAAAAAAGCCTTAATTTTCCACACTTAGGAAATCCTAAATCCTAAAACTGTCATAACAGAGTGTTTAGAAAGGCCTAATACAACCAGAATAAAATTCTAAGGCTTAATATTTTTTAGTATGTCAGAACTAGAATACAACTGGCTGTTTATTTTACAGTGGTGATTAAATTTAACTTTGCTTTTTAATAGAACTGAGGTTTTTTCAGATATTAGGAATTTAAAGTGAATCTACAATGGCCTTGTTTTTAAGATAAATACATTAATTTTGGCCTTGAACTGAACCAAATACAGTGAGTCCCAGAATCTGGACCAATTAAGATTGTAGTCCTATTTTTCTGGTAACTTTGGTTTATGGGACAATGTTCATTTTATATGGAAGTGTTCAAGGCCGGGTTGGATGGGGCTTGGAGCAACCTGGCCTAGTGGAAGGTGTCCCTGCCCATGGCAGGGGGTTGGAACGAGGTGAACGGACCATGGTTAAATTTAGCCACTCTGTGACTGAATCCTGCTTGGGGGAAGGAGGCCAGTTCCTTATTTGTAATCATCTCTATTTTTATGGTATCCTGGGATGTGCTGCAGCTGTGCAATCCAAGGGGTTCTGTTCCACCCCTGCCTGGATTCTGTGATTGGAGAGGGTCAGAGCATTCAATGGCCTGTGTTGCTGGAAAACACATCGTGAGAGATAGTCACTGAGGAGAGTAATCTGTTCAAATACAGAACATATAAGGGAAAAGAATTTGGGTGAGCATAAACAGATTTCCAAGGTCACTTACATGTGTGTAAAAGAGAAAAATGTTCATCATCCAGTATCATGGCCCAAATTTCATGGAATCATAGAATATGCTGAGTTGGCACCTGCCAGGATCATCGAGTCCAACTCCTAGCCCTGCACAGGACATTCCAACAATCCCACCCTGTGCATCCCTGAGAGCTCTGGCAGCCTTGGGGCCGTGCCCATTCCCTGGGGAGCCTGTTCAGTGCCTCACCACCCTCTCAGGGAGAACCTTTTCCTGATATCCAGCCTAAACCTCTCCTGACAAAGCTCCAGCCGTTACTTTGGGTCCTGTCCCTGGTCAGGAGAGTGAAGAGATCAATGCTTCCCCTCATGAAGATGTTGAAGGGCACAATGAGGTCTGACCTCAGTCTCTTCTTCAACTGAACAGACCAAGTGCCCTCAGCCATTCCTCATATGGCTTCCCCTCCAGACCCTTCCCCTTCCTCTTGGCCTCCTTTGGACACCCTCCAGTAGCTTAATGTGTTTTTTATGTTGGGGCACCCAAAACTGCCCTGGCACTGGAGGTGAGGCTGCCCCAGCCCAGAGCAGAGCAGGACAATCCCGCCCTGGCCCATCTGGCCATGCTGGGCCTGGTGCCCCCAGGACAGGGTTGTCCCTCCTGGCTCCAGGGCACTGCTGGCTCATGCCCAGCTGGCCACTGACCAGGACCCCCAGGTCCCTTCCTGCAGCTGCTCTGCAGCCTCTCATTCCCAGGCAGAGTCCGGCACTTTCCCCTGTGGAAGCTCACAGGCTGGGGACTGCCCAGCCAGTCATTTGTCCAGGGCTCTCTGCGGGGCCTCTCTGCCCTCGAGGGAGTCAACAGCTCCTCCCAGTTTAGTGTCAATGGCAAAATTACTGAATATTCCTTCAAATCCTGCAGCTGGGTCATTAATGAGGATGTTGAACAGCACAGGGCTGAGGATGGAGCCCTGCAGGACCCCACCAGTGACCGGTGCCAGGCTGGTGTCCCCGCAGTCACTGTCACCCTTTGTGCCCGACCCCTGAGCCAGCTGCTCACCCATCACAGGATGTGTTTATCCAGCTGTGGCTGGACAGTTTGTCCAGAGAGACCCTGGGAGAGGCAGGATTGAAAGCTTTGCTGAGGTCCAAAATGATTCCATCTCCTGGCTTTCCTAAACCAGCCAGGTGCTGATCTGTCATAGAAGGAAGTCAGGTTCACTGGTGTCTTTGTAGTAAGCTTTGCACAAGTTACATGGGGAAAGGGTCTATTATTCAACTTCAAAATCCACTTCTCTTTCTTTGGTAGATGTTGGAAATGTCTGGTCCTTGCTCTGAAGACTTGTCCATCAGATTCAAAGGGATTTTGGAAAAACTGTAAAATATGACTCTGAGAGTTGGTTTTCCCTCACATTAGTCCTCTTGCTTAGGTAAATGATGGACCCATTTTTTTTTCCAGATCACAGCTGGTACCTCTTCCTTGTGAGAGCTGCTATTTTCTGCCTGTGCCTGACTGAATCCCAGTCCTTGACAGCACCTCTGCCTGCGTGGCCTTGCTCCCTGCTTTCTAATTCCAGCCCCTGTGTACAAAGTAATTTCATCCAAGTGATCTTCTGTCACATTCAGTCGACTTGATTGGCCATTCCTAAATGCCTTTGCCTCTTCAGACTGACACTGACTTTGCTAGCTAACTTCAAATACGGCTTAAATTTGTACCTCAGTGTTAGCCATAACAGAAGGGTGCTGCTTCTCGCACTTGAGACTTATAGCCAGAGACTGAAGGAGTGATTCATTCATCCTTTATGCATGGTCATGCTGAGTCATTTCCTAATTAATGGTAATTGCATTACACTGCTATTCTCACAACAATAATTAGTTGCATGATGCTGATGTGCTCCACTTGGCTAAAAAACCTTATTTGAGGAGCAAAACTCTGGGGTTTTTACTTCCTGAACAGTTATGTTCTGTGTCTTCCTGGAGCATATTTTAATGTGTGCTGTTTTCCCAGCAACTGGAGAGGGTGGGGGGTTGCTTGTTTGAGCTCTCTTTATTCTAAGATATTAAGATTTCAGTATACTCCTATGATGCCAGGGGCTGAGTCTTTCAGCTACATGCCTGACCTCTGCATCCTACAATACAGCGTTCCCTAATTTTTGTGCCTGTTTCAGGAATGTTTTAGAAGTGCACAAATAACTTTGCGACCTCTTTAGTACCCTTCCCCCTTCATCCACGTGACTCTGGAAAAGATGCCTTTATGGTTTATTCATTTTATTTATTGATTTCATTCCCTTTCTTCTACAAAGGTTACACGAAAGTGTATTTTTAAAAAGAAACTAAGTGCATCCAGCACACTCAAGTAAGAGAATACTTGCTTTCACTAGAAAAGAAATATTTCTGCAGGAAAGTTTACCCATTTGTCTAGTGGCCAAAATAAGGTGCAGGAGCTGTCACCCCCTGGAGAGCTAAGACAGGAGAAAGGAAAGGGAATGGAGTAGCTGCTTCCTACAGTAAACAGAACTTACACAAAGGCTGAGGTTGCTGAGGAGAGACAGCCCTATGAGGAAAGAAAAGCAACTTTCTATTGGGACACCTAAAGGAAGGATAAAAGGATGAATTACAAACCCACAGTGCTTGGGAAGGCTTAGGGGAGTGACAAAATAGATTAAGATTGGCTGTGGCACTCAGGAGAGACACTGCCATTTGTTGCTTTGACATTGGGTGACAGACTAATGCCGCCTCACACAGAATTGCTGTGTAATCCTGAAAGAAAAAAGGTTTTCTCCTGTTTTGCTAGATGCTAAAAAAACCCTGCCGCTGCTCAGCACAGAAATGCTCTGAGAGGGCCTCCCTGAGTGAAACACTTGGCCCAAGGGTGAGGTCTGAAGAGCTGACCCCTTCTGTAGGATCCGAGGTGGCAAGGTGTAGTGCTGTGATAAAATCCAGACACTACCATAGGGAAGCTCTAGTGTTGAAAGCAAGGCAAAAGTCTTCTGTTGCTGTTCACAAGGCATGGTTGTCCCTGAAGGTTTAAGAAACAGAGCTGAGGAAGTTAATTCTTGAACCTCCAACCGCCATTTGGTGTTGCCCACCAGCCAATAGCTGCAGGCTGTTCTCATTTTGAAGCTGTGAAGGTGCTGTCCCCACCTTCTTCCCTGTCCTGGGAAATGGGTTGTCACACCGCTCCCGACAGTCCCTGTGCCAAGGGCTCTGCAGGGACACTTTCTCGTTCTGCTTAGATACTCAGACTCAGCCTCCAGTCCTGGTGCTGGTACTGTTGAGTGGGGTTATGGGGAACAGAAGAGCTTATGAAGTGGTGTTTAGCTGTGTAATAATTTCCTGAGAGTCAGAGCTCAAATCTCCAACAGATTAATTTTCGTACTCACCAACATCCAACTTGTTTCCAAATAAAGTCCTCGATCTAATTGTTGTCGCTAGAGTTGCACTGAACTTGCACATTGGTGACCTTTTTTGTCACCATATGCGGAAGAAGAGGACAAAAGGTTAGGATGGGGGAAGAATAGGACAAAATATGTCTGATAAATACGTTACGAGACAAAACTGATCTGAGAAAGCTGTGGTTGAACATAGCTGTCATTGACTCAGACATCCTGGAGGTTATTTTCCTTATGAGGTAATTACAGGAATTACAAATGGAGAGAAGCTATTGAAGTCATTTTGTCCCTTCCCTGGCAACACAGTGCTCCTACATCACTCCTGCCTGGTTCTTCGCACATCCACAAGCACATCACCATGGGATATTACTTAGCTAAAATTAATCCTTAACTTTATCTGAATGAGGATAAACAACATTTAGCTTTCTAATAGTTTTCACAAAAGATGGAGTCTGATATCACAGAGGGTGGAGGCAATCTGATATCAGAAAGGAGGGAGTCTGCCATCACAAAGGATGGAGGGAGTGTGGCACCATAGCACGAGGAAGGAGTCTGGAATCACAGAGCTTAGAGGTAATCTCACATCACGGAGGGAAGATGGAGTCTGGCTTCACAGAGGGTGGAGGTAATCAAAGAGGATGGAGAGAGTCTGGCATCATTGAGGAAGGGAGAAAGGATTCTGTCCCCACAGAGGTAAGAGGGTTTCTGGCATCCTGGATGTTCAAGGGAGTGTGGCATCAGAGAGGAGGAAAAGAGCCTGGAATCATAAAAGTAGTAGGAATTCTGGAATCATTGAGGAAGGAAGGAGTCTCATCACAGAGGTAAGAGGGGGGCTGGTGCAGGTGCTAAAAAGTTAGAAGCAGAGAAATTCTTCAGCCTTTTCTCAATATTCTGTGAGAAGACTGTCTTTCCCATGCAAACTATGTAAAACAAGGTCACAGTTTCATAAACTTCTTGCACCCGCAAGCTGTTTTGCAAGATTGTTATGGCTTTGACTTTGAAAATATTATGGAATAGGTATCTTAGAACTTGGCCAATCCCCTCAAGGGGTGGATGGCCGAGGAACCAATTACCTATTGCCATTCAACACACTTTTGTGATCTATCCTATGAAAGTAGTTAGAAAGTTATTAAAGCGCTTCCACTTGTTCATAAGCCTGGACTCTGTGTCGTTTTCTTTACCCGTCTCAGATGTGACAGCGACAGGCTGGCGTCATAAATGAGATGGAAGTTGTGAAGAGTGAAATCGGGGCTCTTTTTGTTTTGTGCACACATTCCCTGGAGACAGAACAACAATCTCACTCAGTGGGAAACTGAGCCTTTATTGTGTTTAAAAAACCCCACCTGCAGTCCTCTCCCGTTTGCAGGTGGTGGTGATCAATGGTTTTTTAGAGGCTCTCTTCCTGAAACGGATTGAGTGGCAATCCAATGGGCTCTGCTGTAAGTTCCTGCCTATATTTAGGGGAGAGTGCAGGGGAAGAAGAGGGTTGCCAGAAAAGCCAGAACTCTGCTGCAGGGGTTTAGGATGCAGCCCTGCAGCCTGGGACGTGGAGTGGGCATGGAGGCTGTTTGAATCTATACAGACAGAAACAAAGAGTGCCACTCGCCATACGTTCATGTCCCATCTTTGCACAGCTGATGTCCTGTGGGACTCTGGAATCTCTGTGCAGTGTTTTTAGATAGACAGGAGGGGCTGTCATTGAAAAGCAGGCAGCCAGGGGAAATTTTTTTTCTTTCCCTCTGCCCTGCCTTTCCTATTTCTCCTGTTAATTCCTTGTATTTCCTGCTCCTAACACAGTGAAACAAAACTGGTTTTCCTTTTGTTTCTTGCAGTTTTATCTCTCTTCTTCTCATGAATTAGCACAATACTGCAAAATCTGGACTGCTAATCAAGCAGAGATTGGGCTTTGTAAATGGGAAATTAGACCTATTTTGCTTTAAAACAAAAGAGTGATAACTCAGACCCAAAAAAATTCTTAGATAAAATTCTCTGAGACCAATGCTTTTAGTAGACAGTAATTTTAATTTACAAGAGTGCTCTTCATCCCAAGTATGAGCTAAATGGGAAATACAGATGACAGAATTTTATAAATGTACTTTAAATCATACATTCATTTCCTAGTTTTTAACTGGTGCTTAAGCAAAACCTTGTCAGCTGCCTTGGCACTAGATTTTCCAACCGCTTTTTAAGTAACACCTTTACCGTGGAGTATTATTTAGCACAAACTGGCATTATAGAACATCAGTTTAATTCTTCCATCATTTGCTTTCAATACACAAACACAGATGACACGTGACACTGTAATTTTGTGAACACAGTTTAATAAACAGGTTTCTCATTTGTGGTTTCCTCTTGCATATCCAGCTTGAGATGAGAGAAAAAAAAAGCCTGAATAGAGAGAAAGCCTTAGTGAAGGAGAAGCTCTGCCAGGTTTCAGACTGGCTTGACTGAAGGATGGTAGCCCTGTAGCTAACCAAAAATCGAGCTCAGCTCCATGCTGGAATGCAAAAGTCTCCCAAGCTTGCATGGAGATTTTGTCTCTGAGCTGTCAGTGCTTCGTGGCAGGCTTGCCTGGCTGCTGAGCTTTGTGCTTTGCAGTCCCTCAGGACTCTTTTGATGGAGGAGAGAGGAAGAAAAGAAGTTTGGGAGAAGCGAGCTGTGCTGAGGCGATGGTGACAGCTCAGGGGCGCCGTGCTTCCCCACCACTCACCTTGGCAGCAGCTGATGGCTCATTAGCAAATCCTGTTGGTCCTTCCTCTGCCAGCTCTTGTTGCTTTCCTACTCACCTCAGGTTTTCTTTTAATATATGCCATTCTTCACTTTTCACATGCATACCCTCTTCCTAAAATGAGTTAGAAGCTTGTCTCACCTTGCAAAGCTTCTCTGCCATGGCAGGAGCAGTGCACGACCAGCTGCGTGTCCCTGCTTTTGCAGCCCTTCCTCTGGGGAAAGTCACAGCCCCAAAGGTTTGCTTCCTAAGCCATCCATGAGAGGATGTTTGTAACATACTGAACCACTCTGATGCCTACACAGCACAACAGGGGATGGTTTCTCGCTTGCTTTATGAATTTGAATTTAAAAAGATGATAGGACAGTGTATCTGAATGTATTGGTTGACCAGAGGTTGATGTAGCTGATTCTACTGAAAAAGATGCAGGGAACAGGGAAATGTTGGTATTCTCCTTGAGGACTGTGCTGTTTTTTCTGAGATAGAGTTAATGTTCTTCACAGTAGCTACTATGGGGCTTAGTTTTCAATTTCTGCTGGAAACTGTGTTGACAACACAGGGATGTTTTAGTTTTTGCTGTTATAATATGAATTCCACCTTTTTTTTTTTTTTTTTTTTTACGTTTGCAGCTGACTTTTAAGGTTTTTGATTCCTTAGTAGGTTATTGGTTAAATTTCTGCTGTTTGCAGAATGAGTCATACACAAGTTCAGAGCTGCGTTTGCCTCTTACTGTACTTGTACCACTTTGTTTTGATGCCCCTGACCAAGTGGTTTTGATGTGCTTTAGTTTAGGGAGTGGCTGTACTTGGGATTCTGCTGCTTGTTCCCGTTTCCTTTACATCTATGGCAGAGGTGAAAGAGGCTGGCCACCACCCCTCTGGAATTTTAAGATTACTACAGGCTGCTGAATTTAAAAAGTCACAAATGAGGGAGTACTACTGGCACAGAATGAACTGCTGCAATTCATATGCCACTTATTTGCAGAGTAGGTTTCCAGCCATCCCAAAGATGAAGTTCGAGGGAGTTGGGGGACACAGCACACAACCCTGCAAATTGCTGACGAAAAGTGTTGGAGTGCACGATGTGCTGGAAGAGAGAGAGGCCCTGAGGATCAGAGAGAGGGCCTCTGTCCTGGGCCCGGAGGTGACCCTGGGAGTGCATCCAGGTCACCGCAGACGGACTGAGAGAGGATTGTGTGTTTATGGACAGACTGGGCCTATGAGAAGTGTTCATTGTAGTTTGTGGCCTTATAGGGGATTGTTTGCCTATTACCATACTAGGTAAAATCTGTGCAATACCCCAGGTGATTGGGGGACACTGTGGTGAACATCTTTCCTGTTTATATGATGTTATATCCTGTTGGGTGCTGGTGTTTAGGGAATTCTGACTGCGCAATAAACAGCTTTGCATTTTCCATCCGAGGAGCAAGGTCCTAGCCCATGCATCATTACTGCAGAAAAGGACTTGAAATCTATGATAGAACTTCATAAATTTATACAAGGGATTTTATAACACAACAGAGAAATCCATGTAAGTAGGAAATAGAACTTGTGGCTCGTGTATAAGTATTTTCGAGGGGCTGCAGGAGCAGACTGGTTTGCTGTTTGCATCATATCGATATTGTACTACAAGGTCCTATAGGCCTCAGCTGCTTGCTTGCTGAAACTAAAAAGGAATTCATTGTTCTTTGGGCTATACCTAAACCCAGGAAATAGTGGTGCTTGTGTGTCTTACTCAGTGTGACTCAGAGTGAAAGACTTCACCCCATTTGGAGACCAAAACCGGTTTCCTCAGGTGAGACTGGTAAAGACTACACACATTCCCTTCTGGCTTTCTGTACTGAAATGGAGTGTGGCTAGTCTAAGTTGTTCCATGCATTAAACCATACATGTTCCTACTATTACAGACACTTAGGACCCTGGCAATGTTCTTGAGATTCCCTCATCTCCTTCACATCCATTCCATGCAGATTGGTGGCTTTAACCTTCTACTAAAGCTGGCTGTTGGTTGCCAGGCACTGGTGGTCCTGTTGCGCTGCGGTGGGTTGGCCCTGGCTGGATTCCAGGCAGCCACCAAAGCCCCTCTCTCACTGCCCTCCACAGCTGGGCAGGGAAAAGGAAATATAACCAAGGGTTCATGAGTCGAGATAAGGACTGGGACAGAGATCTCTCATTAAATACTGTCATGGGCAAACCAGGCTTGAATTAGAGATATTAATTGAATTTATTGCTAGCAAAATCAGAGCAGGATAATGAGAAGTGAAATAAAACCTTAGAAACACCTTCTCCCCACCCCTCCCTTCTTCCCAGCTCTACCTCCTGCGCAATGGTGCAGGGAGACAGGGAATAGGATCTGGAATACTTAGCATTTCAGACCTAGATCTACACTGATACAAGGAGCAAAAAGGTGACTGTGAAAGTCCAGATTCCCTCTGCTCTCAGAATATGACAATCTTTTTTTATAATCATCCAATTGTATGATTTTCAAAAGGAAAATGCTATTGATCAATGCAGAAACTTTCTGAAAAGCTCTGAGGCAGACACAGATGCAGAGCAAGGCTCTGACAAAGGAAAAAGATGCTAATGCATAAGGCTTGGACGCTGTTGCTGATATGCAGAACAGAAGTAATTAACTCTCCATGAATAGTTAAATTTGAGGAGTTAAGAAGTGACTCTGTTCCACAGCCAGCTTAGCAAAATAGCTGCATCCTGTGGGCTTTGCCATGAATTTGGAAATTTTATCTGAATTTGGAAAGCTGGTCCCATAGTTCTAGTCAAGCTGTGCAAATTCTCTGAGCACATTTAATATATGTAAATTAAATTAATGTTAAATCACTGTGTCTCTGTGGTGGTGAATAATACAGGAAAAGCAAATGGGATGCACAGCAAAAGGAGGTGATTCAGCTGTCAGACTCTGTGCATGAATATTTCCCCAAACTCTTCTCTGAATGGAGGGATTACAAAAGTACAATTTTACTTTAAAGAGCAAATATTTAACGAATTTTAAAATGGTGACTGTATTGTGTCTTTTCTTAATCTTGTACTGCTCCAGCTTCAGCTTCAATGTTAAAACTCGATAATTTAGTTTTCTAAAATTAGCCTGCCAGGATATGCCTTACATTTTGCTGTTTTATAAATATTTCTTTAGACATTCCAGGTCATAAAAATCAGCCCCCAAACTTATTCTGTAAAGCAAATATTGTTCCTTCCTTGGGCAGAAGAATTATTAATCGAGGTTGGACTTTTTTGGTGCAGGAAGTTCCGAAGAGCTCAGTTTTGCAACAAGGATTATAATCTTGTATTATACTCTTGTATCTCCAAGCTTTTAGTGCAGGCAGGCAGATATAAAACTGAGGAATTATAAATGCTATAATGCTGTCAAATTCCATGTTAAAGGGAAGTGTGGCATTTCAGAAGGATACATGTCTCGGGTCCCTCAGAGTTTGCTGCACAGGTCAAAGGTGCTGCTGGGTGGGGGCTGCAGCTCTGCTCAGATTTTTGTCAGCAACAGAAAGTGGCTCAGATTTTGTCAGGCTTGGCTGTAATGGGTTTCTGTCAAGATTTTTTTTTTTTTTTCCCCCCCTTAAAACCAGTGGCACTAACATTGACACTCTGACTTTTAATAGGAGTGGGTACNTTTTTTTTTTTTTTTTTTTTTTTTTTCTTTTCCCTTGAAACCAGTGGCACTAACATTGACACTCTGACTTTTAATAGGAGTGGGTACAGAGACAAGAGCATGAATAAAAAATATTTTTTTGCTGCTTCTTAAAGAAAGCACATTAAACTTGTGTTGAATGAAAAAAGAAAGTTGTCTCTAGGATAATTTTTTAGAATAATGTGTCTTGTCAATGTTTTACATAGTTGGGAGGGAATTACTGAAGTGTGCAAATGCTGTTCTAACTGAAGGACCTCAATAATCAAGCACTGAGGGCCTTCTTCCCCTAGAGACCTATTTTTGGTGGTACTTCTCTGTTTTAAAGAAAAAGTGATTGACAACCAAAAACCCTAGATAAGAACAAAAACCTTTTCAATAAATCAGGATGTTTAGTTTAAAAATATTCATTAGTAGAAGGACATGCTGAGAAGTACAAACCTTTATTATTAAAGGAAAAAGGAATACCTTGTATTTTGGCACACAGAAGGGGAAAAAATGGGGGTTCTATTTTTCTTTGTTCCATTTCCCACCTTCTGCCTCCATATTGTCCTTTCTCCAGCATAAACCCTGCCCTGTCTCACAATGTCCTCTCCCTGCCTGACTTAAACAGTATTTTTTCTTCAATCCTGTCAAGTATGAAATGATTTTTTAAAATATTATCCTGCAGCAGTAACTGTAGTCTGCCCTATGAAACAAACCCCAAACCTGAGCAGAACCACCAGCCTGGGTACCAGGAGTCACTCGTTGTCTGCCAATTATTTATCACGTGGCCAATGTACATAAAGGAAGCATTTGAAAAAACACGTTCGGTCCAAATTAACGCTGGAATGATTGGTGCTACAATAGCTGGCAAGGGGCTTGTACAGAAGTGGGAGCTCCCCTGAAGTCAAGTGCAACCCCAAAGAAAAGTAGATGCCTCAGAGTGGTCTATTTAAATAGGTAAGAGCTCATATATGAGGGAAGAAGAGCTAAAATGGGCTGTTTGATCTGGTAGCACAGCAGAGATTGTCAGAGGAGCTGTTTTCTGTCTGGAGCTGCAGCATCAAGAAGTTCAGGTTTCTATTGGGATGTCTTGGCCATTGTCAGCAGGAACAGAGGAACTAATTCCAATGGTTCTGGCACATTTCCCTTTAATGTGCTTACTAATGTTCACCTTCTGTTCAGGAACAATCACACCGAAAATTCTTGGCATGCAAACATCAAATTACTTGGAAATTTCTGTTCCACAAGGACATTCTGTGTATTTCAAAGCTGACACTGAAAAACAAAATAGAATCTAAAATCTTCAGCATTTTCTTTTGGATTTTGAAAGTTCTCTGCGCATTGGGTTGTGGTAAAACAGAAGTACGAGCCCAGGTTTTACAAAAATTGGTCCTTCCCATGGGAACACAAAACCTTTGAAAGCTCAGCTTTGCAGAGTGCCCATTAGTCATTGCTGATGTCAGGCTGATGCACTTCTCTGTGCAAAATCTCCATGCTCAGGTGTGCTGGGAGACCATCCATTTCAGCAGGAAATGCTGGAACATTTTTTTCACTCTGACACAAAGGTCAGAGCACAAGAGAGCTGCACACACCAGGGAAGGCGGTGCTGGTGCTACTTCTGGCATTAGCCTCGCCTGAAGTTGGGAGATGGGCCTGGACCTGTTTCTGGCATGGGGTAGAGGGAGAGGGGGGGAATCAACAACTCATTGAGGCCTGGCATGTGTCACAGAAACTCTGCTGCTGCCCAGTCTTTGGCATGGCAGTCGAGATTTCACCCTGATGCTGCCAGTCTCCATAGTGTCCTGTGGGCAGAGGGGTGCACTCCATAACCCTTAAGAAATAAGATGGGAGGCAAATGGTGTTCGAGACTCTAAAAGCCAGAGTGAAGATTTCTAGATGTTTGGTTTGATTTGCCTTTGTCTGAACATTAAAATATCAAATTCTGGTTGTTTTTTGTTGTTGTTGTGTGTGGGGTTTTTTTTTGTTTGTTTGTTTTTTTTTTTCCAAGCAGTGAAGATTTCTCCTTTTCCCTGGGGCCCAAAAGCCCATTCCTAGGCAGAGGTGCTGCAGGACTCCAGTGGGGAGATCTCTTTCGCTCACCTGAGCATCAGCAGCAGACCTGGAGGCAGCCTTCTCATTGCAGAGCTGTTTGTGTGTCAGAGGGCGAGAGGCTCAAGGCACTTTTCCTTTCTCAGGCTTTGAGGTCAGTTTGTATGGGTGGAAAACCACTTCTTTCCCTGTGCTTCCACTACCTGCTCATCCAGCCCTCTCTGAGCCTCCTTCTCCAGCTGAACTCAAGGGACCAGGAAGCCCCATGGGATAGGTGCTGCCTTCCCTGGGAGAGGGTGATGGGAAGTTTTCTGTCTCACAGATCCACTCTGTGACTGTAGAGGGGAAATGTGTGGGGCATGCAGTGCTGATCGGGCTGCTGAGGACCCTTTGCTTTGAGCTGGTAATGGTCAGGAGACGTTGTTTTGACACTCTCCTTGTTCAGCTGGAATGGAAAATGCTCTGGGGTTTGATTATTTGTTTTGTGGATTATACATAACATGAATGGGAAAGCAGTGAGATCCCAGGAGAACCCTCTTTCATGGTGATTAAAGCTAAATAGACAAAATTTGAGGTGCTCTGTTACTTTTTTTTTTCCGTTCAGCTACCTAAGTATAGCTGCACTTGAAAGGATTGCGTGATATGAGGACAAACAACAAATTCTTCCTTTCAGAAATGGGGGAAGATACTTCTTTATTGGCCAGATTCATTCCTTTGATCATGAATTGCAGCTTGTCTGTTACCAGCATTATTTCATACTTCATCTTTTCTCATGTAGCTTCTTCTCCTTTTGATCTCGCTCTGTTACTTCTGCCAGTTGTGCTACGTGAGAAGAATAAGCAAACTTAAGACCTGAATTGGCACCTAAAAAACACATCCCTCTAGCTAGTAAATTGCTCTTCTTGGACGCCTTGGAAGTTTGACCAGGAAGCAAAAGCTTAGTGGTTGTCCTGGGCAGTAAAATGAAGAGTTTGTCCGGCATCCATCTGGCACCATCTGCAGAGCGTTACCCTTGCACTTGGCTCCTTGTGCTCTAGTGCAAACCAGGCACACAAACCTGCAGTTTCTAAGCTCTCAGGAGCCAGTCCCAGGGAAGACTGGAGAACTTGGTGGCCTTTTTTCCATCAGAAGCTCTGGAAGGCTGGAGGCTGCAGTGCAGATTTTCTTTTAACTTAGAGGTTAGGGCAAAAATCTTAAACGTGCCCCTTGTGAAACCCCGGGGGCCAAGAAGCTACAGGGACTCCTCTTCCTCCACACTGCTGTGGCAGGTAAACCAAAATACACGGATGTTATATTGTCTTCCTACTTTCTATGTCTGTGGCTGGCTGCATTGCTGATTCAGATCCCATCTTTTAGCTGTAAAAAGCTCCTTCTTCTTAAATTTTTCCAATATAATTCCAGAACACAGAGCTACAAAGCCTTCCCAGATGAATATGTAAGTATACTGAATACACTGATTTTTACAATTTTAGACCTTCCCCCCACACCAACCCCCCCCC
>VZTI01001839.1:520118-550420 GCA_013397865.1 Struthidea cinerea | reverse complement strand
GTCCTCCCCCCCCCCCCCCTTCCCCCACCTTTCTTTTAACCTCAAAACCACTGAAAATCCTGTCTGGAGAGGATTTCTTTCCTTCCTACCCACTTGCATTTTACCTCTGTTAGTGACATCAGTAATTTCCTTCTACCAAAGAGACTTTGTTTTGCCCAGCTCACTGAAATGCAGCAATCATCCTGTGTCTGTCGTGAGCTTCTGTGTCCTGCCCGTGTCCCTTTGCCTCTACAGCTGTGCGGTGCCCCACAGCTGGTGGGAATCTTGTGTGACAGCATTTTGTAACACAAAACACTGTTGGGAAAACACTGACCATCATTGCAGCTGCAGGTGACCAGGAGGAGGCACCAGACTGCGACCAAAGCGGTCTAAGGGCCCTTGTGGGAAGCCTTCAAGAAATTTTCTTACCGGCATTTGGCCCTTTTTTGTCTTCAAGCTTCGCGCTAGGCTTAGCTTCCAAGTAACTTATTCCCAGCTCCCTATTTTTGCACCTTTGAGAAAAGTTCTGTATAGTTTGCCCGTTCTCATGCATGCTTTAGCTTCGTGGCTGTCTCTTCTCCCTGTGATAGTGACTTTCAAATGGCATCTCTCGTCCTTGGACAGCACAGTGGGGATGTGAGGAGTGGAGAGCTGTCGGGAAGAGTAGAGCAGGTTAGCATGGACAGCACCAGCCACCTGCAAACACAAACTGCGTTTCTGAAAATAGCAGGGAATTTGAATTGAGACTCCTCTTTAATGTGAATTTATACTCCTAGACAAAACCAGTCTGGGATGACATTTCCCCACCATTCCATTGATTATTTGGCTTGGAACAGATGTTGTTCGGTGTCTGCTGGGGAAAACTTTCATCCCCTACACCAAACCTTTCCCTCCTGTTTGGTGACTGGCTGATAAACATGGATGGCTGGGTGGATTCTCTGAACCTGGGCAGAGGGATTAAGTGGCTTGGAAAGATAGGGTGTGGCAGGATTTCACTTTTTGAAAGGTGAGTCCTGGGTGGCAGCTGCGCAGTGATGTTTAAAAACTGTTTAGTGAGAATGTGTAAAGAGCCAATTTAATAAATGTAGACTATTGCTCTCTTTTTTCTGCACAAGGCCTGTTAGCATCCTAAGGGAAAACGTGACCAGTTCCTAGATGGTGAAGTGTCAGGCAGTGGGATGGTATCCTCCCCAGGCTGGCAGGGGGATCAGCTTAGTGGTGTGTATGAAAAAGGAATAAGGTAGCTGCCCTTTCGTACCCAGACCTGGGCAGTGGTAAATGACTCTCTGAAGAATCTCACAGACTCAAAAGAACAGCCCTGGGCAGAGTGTGCTGGGCTGGGGGAGCACAGGAGCAGCTGGCCTTGGGGGATGGAGGCTTCTCCCTGGCTGGGGTTTGGGCTGTGCGGGTCAGGCCAGTCTCTTGGGGTGGACTTGGTCCTGTCTTGTGCCCTGGGCATAGATGAGGTTAACCCCAGGGTTCCTGCCAGCACTGTGGGTCTGGAACTGGCTGTATTTACATTTCAATTTGTCTGCTGCATGGGATGGATTTCAGTCCAGGGCATTTGCTTTCTTTCTTCCATTTTGCTTTCTATATGCGGGTGGAAAACTGTCTGTAAGAGAGGGCTTTTTCTTTTGTTGTTTGTTTGTTTGCTTTTTTGCTCTTGTATTTATCTCCCTTTGGAAGTGAAACACTATTTAAAGGTGACGTGCTGCTTTCCACATGTCCTGTACCTGCATTAAAATTTTGGAAAGTACGGGCAGAAGTGTGTTTTTCTTTGAGCTATGTTGAATTAATCTCCCAATAGCCCTCATGAAGTTATGCTCTTACTGCAAGTCCTAAGGTGAGAGCTCATTAATGCTCCAGGTAATCTGGGCATGTACATTGGATGGAGAGAGGGACAGAGCAGGGGGTTTTGTCTGTGGCTCCTTGGGCACACAAGCTTGTTGGGCTCTGTGTTACAGTGGAAACAGAAGAAAGCAAACATTTCAGGCCACAATGGGGGCATGAAATTCTCCTTTAATGCTGGTAGAGGAAAAAAACCCATCCTTTTTGGAGAAATGTTTTAGAAGCTGCAGCTGATCTGTATTTGGTCATTACTGTTATTGTGAGGCAATAATAATTGATATATCTTTAGCCTGCTGCCTTACTTTTCTTTATACATGTAGTTTAATCTTTAAAGAGCTTTAAATATTGATGCAGTTACACGGTTGAGAAAAGAAGGCAATCAAGGGAGGAAGAAGAAAACGACTAAGTAAAAATAAAACAAAGTAAGTGAGAAATAAAGTGGACAGCAAATAGAGATTACCATTTCCTAATACTGTCAGCAATCTGGTATGAGAAGATGAAGAAGCAGGGAAGGTGGCAATGATAATGACTCTGCTACAGATGGAAATCCTGGGGCCAAGTGGAGGAAGCAGCAGACTGCAGGGCATCTCTGCATCCCTTCCAGGTTTTGGGAATTCCATTGATCTGGGGTGTTGCTTCCCATCCAAGTGATTCCGGTGTGCTTCTATGCCACCAATAAGCCCTTGGTGGATAGAGATGATGGAACCATACCCTGTCAGCTGTGCAGACATGGACAGTTTCAATCCCTTGCTTGCTTGCCAGCACCTTATTTTCATGATTTGCTGTTTTAACTGTGCAAGTGAGCACCAAATCTGACTCGAAAGCGAGCCGCAGAAGGCTCTGTATGTTGCTGGAAAAAAAAGCCTGATAAGCGAGACAGATGCTGTCATAAAAAATAAAGCAGAAAGTCTGTTAAACAGAGCTTCCCTTGAAGAAATGGCAAGTATCTCGTGCAGCAGATATTGAATTTTCTGCGGTTTATTGTGTTTATTTTGACCTGTGAAGCTGCTGAAGCCTCAGCTGGGTGTGCGTGTTGCCGTGAGGCCGTGTGTGCTGGGAAGGGTGTGCACCCAATGCTGAGAAACAGCAGAAGCTAAAGTTTTCAAATAATACCTCAACAGCTGCACTCTGGCTTTCCAGAGGAGCCAGCTATTGAGCTTTCCATGCAAAGAAAAACAGTCGAGCAGTATTTGTTTGAACTCACAGGACCCCAACTATTTTTTTATATAGATGTGTTTTAGGAGAACAAGTCTGCTTCTTGCAGTCTGCTTCCTTGCAGAAAACCTGCCAAGACAAAATTGCTAGAAGATGTTGTGAGGAGTAGGCCAGTTGCAGGGGAGGGTGCTGTAATGGAAACCCCACAGCTTCAGGGTAGGCTCAGCTTTCTGGAAGTAAGAAAAGATGAACCATCAGCCTGGGATCCTTCCTGAGGATAAATTTTACAGCACTTCAGAGAGTACAGGAGAGCCTCGACAGATTTGGGAGGAAGGCTAGAAGATCACGAATACTCTTTTTCTCATTGGTCTGCTGATACTTGCCAGACTTTGGCATTATTGACAAGGCATTCAATGATTTAATCCATATTAAACCCTCAGGGTTTTGGATACGTGTATCTGATAGGTTGCTGACTTGCTGCACTCTCAAGCAAAATCAACAGCAACTATTAATGAACAAAAAAGGAGGAGGTAGAAGAGGTATTGTAGCAGGGATCCAGGAATAGCACCAATATCTGAGCCTCTTTTCAACCTGGCTGTCTGTGAGAAAGGGCTTTTTGTGTTCTCTTTTTCGTTCTTGTATTTATTTCCCTTTAGAAGTGAAATGCTATTTAAAGGTGACGTGCTGCTTTCCACATGCACTGTACCTGCATTAAAATTCAAACAATGTCATGCCATTACTAGTTTTAGCTTTGTTGACATATTATTTTGTCCATGACATTTACATTTTAAGGTCCTTCACTCTGTCATTGTCTTTATTTTATTTTTTTTTAAATTGGATTTTTTTTGGTACAGTCTAAAACACATCTGTTATAACCCAGCCCTAGTACCTTTACCAGGCCATTTGGAGGTGCTTGGCTATTGCAGTGTCCTGGCACATTTGGGAATGAGTTTCCTTCTTTGTGTACAATTTTTCAATAGTTCCTTAGGGTGGTTGGTTTGGATGTGGCAAGGCTTGTGCCTTTCCTCACAGGGAAACACAATCAGGGCCCCTCAAAAAGTAAACAGATTGATGTTTTAGGGTTCCTCTGATAACTGTTCTTACACATTAGGGGAATAATTCCACAGCTTCTATGAAGTTTGAATTTCCTGTTCCTTGTCAGCATTTACATCTCTTTAGAATCAATCATCCTGAAAGATTTTCCTAGTAAGCTGATGCTGAAAAAATCTTTCCTATCTTTATTTAGAAAAAACACTAGCAAAAGTTCTGTATGTTATAACATTTAAGACTGATCTTTTTATGGCCCCACAAAAGGAAGGTGATGGAAAATGTCTGTTCACCCTGGTTCTTGCAGTAGCTGCTGACAGGAGGAACACCCAGCCTGAAAACCTGAGCTTCTTCAGCCCCAATTAAACTTCCCTTTTGCTGTAACAGATGCACATTTTCTGTGGATCACCACAGACAAGGACTTGAGTAGTATCTAAAGTTACATATCTGCTTACAGTGCTGATCAGAGAACAGCTTGGTTTACTCTGAAAAAAAGCTGGGATTTTGGGGGAGCTCCCCCTCCTCACGCCAAGTTCAGTATTTGCAGAGACTGTGTGCAAGAATTCATTTTATTTCCATTTTAAGCTTTAGAGGAAAATTTAATGTGGTACATGCAGCCTGAAAGATTGGAGTTTTTTTTAAAAAATCCATTTTGGAGTGTGTCTTTCTGAAGCATTTGTGATAGAATAAGGTCCAACTTCATTTTCATGAGATTTTTTTCTTCAAATTTTGGTAGAATTGAAGCAGCATTTTTCTCTGAAAAAACTCTCAGTTAAAAAGTTGAATTCTCTTTGGTCCCTATGGGCTTGACCTTATCCCTACTACTTAGGCTGGCCAGTATTTCTGCACAGCCTTTTTTTAACCTCCCACCACAACACAGACTTTCTCCACTATGCTGCTGTGCTCCTCTGGGAAGTTGTCCTTGCCTCTGTTTGCATTTTTTCCATAGAGTTGGAAATGGTGGTGGTTAATTAAATGTAGAGGAACAATAACTGTGCTTTAAAAAGTACAAAATTTCCTTTTTTTTGTGAGGAAGGGTGATACTTAGAGTGTCAGCTGTGAAATGACAGCAACTTTACCCTGAAAAAAATTCCATATGGTGACTAAGTAAATGGAAAGCTACAGGTAAAAAATAGCAAGCCAAATACACACAGGTTGTGTTTGACAGTGTATCAAGGAATCCAGCAGGATTTGAAAGATACCTTAAAAACTGGCATGTTGAGGCCAGACCAAATTATGCTCATTGGTGCAGTCTTGGTCGGCTTTTTCTCTCTGTTCTGGTTAAGGATGTTCATGCTTAACTTCTCAGCTTTGATAAGTGCATTTCCATGATGGTTTATTTTTTGTTTTGTGGTGTTTTGGTGAAGAATTTCTTTAGCCAGACTGGCTGCTAAGGTGGTCACGACCCATCAAAGACCTCTGAAGCACCCCCAGGACGATTCCTGAGGCCTTGCAGCAAAGCATTGCGCATGAGGCAAAGTGATGCAACAGATCCAGAGTCTTGCAAGACAGTGTAAAACTATCATCTCCCAGGGAAAATATCTGGGTGTTCCCACCTGGCCCAAATGTATATTAATCCACTGAACTCTATGTTTTTTTGGGGGACCCTCACCACCATGAAGACCAGATAGGGAGGATCAAGGGGACACTGTTGTGATCCACAGAGTAGTGATATTTTCTACTTAATCTATCTCTCTCCCCCAACCTCTTTTCTATCTCTCTCTCTCTCTCTCTGATTTACTGTTAAATAAAATCCATACTATTGACTTTGGCATATGGTCTCGTGTTGGAGTGCACTAGGTGGTGGTAGAGAAACCCTGAGGATCAGAGAGAGGGCCTCTTTCCTGGGCCTGGAGGAGACCCTGGGAGTGCATCCAGGTCACCGGAGACGGACTGAGAGAGGATTGTGTGTTTATGGACAGACTGGGCCTATGAGAAGTGTTAATTGTAGTTTGTGGCCTTATAGGGTATTGTTTGCCTATTACCACACTAGGTAAAATCTGTGCAATGCCCCAGGTGATTGGGGGACACTGTGGTGAACATCTTTCCTGTTTATATGATGTTATATCCTGTTGGGTGCTGGTATTTAGGGAATTCTGACTGCGCAATAAACAGCTTTGCCGCTCTCCATCTGATGAGCAAAGTCCTTGCCCATGCGTCATTACTGCAGTCTCGTTTGCACCTGAATTTGGGCAGAGGCACCTCTAAAAATTTTACTGATTGGACCTTAACAGCTACCTGGGGGCAAGCAACTGCTCCATTAACCTCCTGCGCAGGAGAACAGGAATTAGCTGGGGCAACAAGGAGTGGTTGGACACACTGAAGTGAAGGCTGTATTGTTCTGCAGAAGGTTTTAAGGGGTTGGCTGGTATGAGGTGCAACCATTGCTGGCATTAGTAGCCTCAGCTTCCCCCTGACGTTATCTCTACCTGTACCATGCAGGCAGCTAGCAACCTTAAGTTCTCAGCTCTTAATCCCTTTAATCTCCTTGTCTTCTGAGCAATGCTATAAATTAGCAGAGTACCTTTTTTCACCCCATGACAATTTTTTTTTCCCTTTAGGAAACAAATTCAATTCACTTTATTCTTCCAGAATGAAAGGCAATGTTGTGGGAATTGTGTTTGAATTGAAATATTCCTTTTCTTGCTAATATGTTATAGCCAATATTTGTTTGTTTGTTTGCTGTGTGTTAATTTTTGGATAAAACAGAAAAGTCCAGAGACAGCTGGATGTACATTAATCTTAGCTAAAAGCTTTTCAGCAGATTAACCCTGGAAGGCAAAAAGGATGTGAACACAGCTGGAATAAATGATTGTTTTCTATTTCAAAGAATAAAGCTCTTTGTTTTGGGGATTCACATTGAGAATTACAAAACTATGTCCTCCTGCTTTTTTTCAGACTTGCCTTTAAAAGTGTCACGAGAGTAACTTACTGTATACCTCTATTTCTGTTGAGTTGTTGAAGTATATTGCCCAAATCCTTCCTGTCCCTCTCCTGGACTACCGTTGGTTAGCTCTGATTTCTTAGGGATTTTATCTGTTTATGGCAAATTTGCTGGGAATTCGTTAGAGCTAAGACTAAAATCAGGGAGTGTGGGACACACGTATAGTTTGGTGTTTGTGCCACACGATGTTCCTGTTGTGTCTTGTAGTTTCCATCTATAGCTGTTTGGTCTTGGAGGGCAGCCAAAGACCTGATGGGCGTATGAGGGCTAACTATTGAGCGTCCAGCACCTAAAGAATGAGAAATAAAGAGTCAGAGTTTCATTTCTGAGGCAGAGGCTGAAAACAGGAAGAGTAAAGTGAGTTAAAAAAACTTTTCATCTGGGACTTGGAGCGAAGTCTTTTGCTGTCATGGTGTTGTGCAGGCATCCGCTGGTGTGCCAGTAGTTCCTCTGCCACGGAGTGGAGCTTCCTTTGGGCATTTCTCACCACGGACTCTGGCACAGAAACTTGCAGCATGGCCAGTGCTAACAACAAGCAGAGCCCTGTGTGGGACAGGTGAACGACTTGCTTGAGTAAAATCGGTGGGCATGAGGGAGTTTGCCAGCTCTGCTGCGACTGCCACATGCTCCAACCTCCCCCTCTCCGGGCGCTTGGGACCTCTCAGTGCTTTGCCAACTCTTTTGCCTTTGAACCATGCCAGACAGACCCCACTGTCCCTGTGCTGCTCAAAAACCAAAGCAAAACCCCAAGGACACCCCCAACTCTGGACTAAAAAGGAAACACCCCCCCTCTGCCCATTGCTTTGATCCTGAATGTTTCCACCTCCTCTTTTATATATTTGTGACTTCTACACTTCAGTCAGCCTCCAGAAAAGTTTGCTGCAGAGGAGGCTGTTACAGCAATTCCAGTTGACTAGAAATGGCAGTTTTCACATGCCAGCTGAGGATTCCACGTTCCAGCTGCTGTGGTGCAAGCAAGGAGCAGTGTCTGCAGTGACTGATGGGTGCAGCACAGGAATGTCACAGCTGGAATCGGGGGATTTTGCCTGTGGAAAGGAAGCTGACACTCAAAAAAAAAGCACATCAGCAACACAGATGACTCAACGACTCCTGTCGAAACTTCCTGATGTGGTGCAAGGGTCAGATTTGTGTCCATAGGGTGTGGAAGAGAGGTCTGGACAAATGTATTTAAATTACTGCAATATTTTTGTTTGTTTTTAAACCAGTGTCTGGCTGCAAATCCATATGGACTCTGTCTTTCTCTGTCATCTTCATCATAGCACATGAAAACTTCATAAAGGTTTCCATTGTTGCCTTGCAATGCCAGACCTGGACACATGCCTCTTTTTAGGATCCTGTGCTGGAGCTGGTTTCCTTCCCAGGGGCTGGAATGGGGCTGTGTTTTGGATCTGTGCTGCACACAGGGCTGATAACACAGAGATGTTGTTTTTGCTGAGCAGGGACTGCACAGAGCCAAGGCCTTTCCTGCCCCTCAAAGGCCACGCTGGGGAGGGGCTGGGGGTGCCTGGGTGGTTGGGAGGAGACACAGCCGGGACAGGTGACCCCAAGTGACCCAAGAGATGTTCCAGACCCTGTGACATCATTCTCGGTACATAAAGGGGGAGGAAAAAGGAGGAAGGGTGGGGACATTTGGAGAGATGGTGTTTGCTCTCCTGGAGGTGCTGAACACCTGCCTGCCCAGGGGAAGCAGGGAATTAATTCCTTGTTTTGCTTTGCTTGTGTGCAGGGCTTTTACTTTCCCTATTAAACTGTCTTTATTTTCACCCACCAGTATCCTCGGTTTTATCCTTCCGATTCTCTCCCCGATCCCACTGGTGTGGGAGTGACTTTGTGGTGTTTGGCTGCTGGCTGGGGTTAGACCACAACAGGCCTGGGATGGTGAGAGCTGAACTGTGTGGGCCAAGGGCTCAGAGAAAGCTTCTGACAGCCAAAAACCCACACGACCTCTAGTTGTGGTCTGGCGTTGGGGTCGTAAAATGCGTCTGGCACATTCTCGATGACAGATTGATTTCTCAGAACATATTGCCAGGCAGATTTGGAGAGAGGATATTTTAGATAAAAGAACGATTCTGAGATGAACATCCAGGGGTGTTCTGTAGTTTTTTTTCCAACACTTTATTGAAAAACCAATGATAATGAAAAAAAATGGAAACTTTAACTGCTCGTATCACATTGTATATCCTGTTGAGCTAAATGTTTTGATGAGAAATATTGCAATTGAATTTTAGCACATTCCTCAGCATGTTGTGGTAGGGACTAACTGCTGCTGCTGGCTGAGGATTCATATGCCTGAGCTCCCACTGCTTTCTGCTGGAGCTGTGGCCACAGAGGCCGGCAGGGGAGGAAATGTTCCTCTGCTTGACAGACAGTTTATAAAAACTGGGTAAGTCTTCACTATTTCAGAAGTCTTCCCCATTGTTCCTTTATCACCATTATAAGAAATCACTTGAGCTCCTTGGGGGGGGGCATCTCAAGACATTCCTGTAATAACAAGTTCACAACAAAATTTTGGCTTTGGTTTCACCATAGGCATTTATTTCCTTTGTGTGTTTCAGTTTATGGGAAACAGGGAATAAAAATTTAGACCATCCATTTTATTCTTTCCTGGGGTTTATTAATCACCAGACAGCAAGCAATACTTCCTGTGGAGTGTGGTTATTATTGCTTTGTTCTTGCTTCTAACATAAATATTTTTGAGATGTCCTTCTGACCGAATATGTTTGCATTAAATCAGGGGTTCTGTTCTGTTTATTAAAACCAAACTTTTCCTTATTGAGTATTGTTGCAGAATTAATTACCAGACTGTTACTGAGTTCCTTTCTTTTCCAACAAGGGAGGATTAAAACAGCAGATGCTGGGAATGCATCAGCCACAGCAGTTTTCATAAAGCTTTTCATAACGCTTTGCTGTTCTGTTGACCTGGAGATCAGATGAAGGCATTAGAAGAGACCCCTCATATTTACACCCAAGAAGTCCCTACAAGGAGGGCCAGAAGAAAAGACTGTGCAATATTCTGCAGGCTGGGCAATTTTCTTGGTGTCCTCTCTCTGATGCAGTATATGGCAAGAAACAGCCCAGCTTTTTGCTTCATACTCTCTTCTCTGAACGCCCTACAAGCTCCAGATGCGATGCTGACCTGCTAAGACCTGGCTGCCACCAAATGTATTCCACCCAACCTCTGTGAGCTGTACCTTGGAGCTACAAAGCGCATGGAAACCCATGAGCAGTTCAGCTAAAGCCAACGGCTTTGGGTGCACCACGGTAGGTTTATTTGGATGAGAAACTGCTGGATGAAATGGCAAAAAAAAAAAAAAATTCCCTGCAGTTGCTTTGGCAAAAGCTTCATGTTTTTGCAGAGGCCCCCTGCCACTGGCCACCCAGTTTTATATTTTCCTGTTAGTTCTGATGTTTTCTGTGTGTCTTTCAGTGCCATTTGTAGCACTCGTTTTCCTATAGCAGCTCTGGGGGAACTAATGATGTAAGTTACACAGGCTTGGAGGGGATGGCCAAGCCAGCGGCTCGAGCTGGGACATGGCACAGCACAGGAGAGCCAGAGTCCCTCAGGCAAGCAGGCTGAAACTTCCTGGGCCTGGGCCAGATCATTCTTCACGCTTGCAGACACATCCTCGGTATGTGCTCACATGCACTGGGCGAGTGGCGGCTCCTTTTGATCCAAGGTGATCTCTGGATGTTTGACTTTGCCTGGGAAAGGAGCCTGGCAGAGGTCTGAGGCTGCTGCTTGGGTATGTGCAAACAGCTGGGCTGGCATGGGGGGTTGGGGTTCCCTCTAGCTTATGGGGGGTCCCTGCTCACAGTAACCAGGCACACCCCTGGCCTTCCTTCAGACCCTGCTGTTTTTACCCTACTCTGCTCCAAATTTATTTGCCAGTTGCCAGTTCACCGAGGTTTGTCTCCTCAATTCATCTCAGCAGCAAAGCCAAAGCCCAACCCTGTGGTGCAAACTGGGCAGCACTGGGACAGCAGAGAGTGGGTGTGAATCACAGATGCAAAGCTCATACTTAAATGTGTTATTAAAAACTGCTTCCTTCCCTTAGGGCATGAAGATGTTCCTGGCTCCCCAGAAAACAGAGGGAAATGCCTCATTGCCTGGTGATGCAGTGAGGCAGAGGGGCAGTGGTGGGGCTGGAAAATCACACCTGCAGCATGGGGAGATCTGGCAAAGGCAAGGGCAGTGTTCCAGGGATTGTGCCTGGAGGAGAGGACAGCATGAGGGACCCTGGGTCAAACCTTGGGAAGTGGCCATGTAAAAATCTACCCATAGCATCAGGTTGCAAGTTTTACACAGCCCCGACAGAGTCTATTTCAGGAACAAGGCTTGGTCCATAGCATGCTGGACTTCCAGTGTGGGCTGGTGTTAGAATTGCATTTGGGAGCCTCTAGTGACTACACAGGTTTGAGCTGCAGCAAGGAATGGCATTTTGCAGCTGGTGAGGAAAGACCACAGTCCAGCCAAAATATTCTTTCCTTAAGTGTTGCGAAGGAGAAGAGAAACGGAAAACTGGATTTGCCCAAATTGTCCATTACTGCCAGCAGGGAACATGTGTCTCTGCAAAAGGTTGCTGGAAGATTTAGTCCCTACGTATCCATGTCATGGTTGAGAAGAAAGGAGATTTCTCAACACCAGTGGTTCTCCCATGGCCTGCTTTCCTGTTGTCTGAACACTGTGTTGGAGTGCACTATGTGCTGGAAGAGAGAGAGCCCCTGAGGATCAGAGAGAGGGCCTCTGTCCTGGGCCCGGAGGTGACCCTGGGAGTGCATCCAGGTCACCGGGGATGGACTGAGAGAGGATTGTGTGTTTATGGACAGACTGGGCCTATGAGAAGTGTTCATTGTAGTTTGTGGCCTTATAGGGGATTGTTCGCCTGTTACCATACTAGGTAAAATCTGTGCAATACCCCAGGTGATTGGGGGACACTGTGGTGAGCATCTTTCCTGTTTATATGATGTTATATCCTGTTGGGTGCTGGTATTTAAGGAATTCTGACTGCGCAATAAACGGCTTTGCATTTTCCATCTGATGAGCAAGGTCCTTGCCCATGTGTCAGTACTGCAACAGTGGTTCTCCCATGGCCTGCTTTCCTGTGGTCTGAACACTGGAAATTGGGAGGAGTTGAAAGAATGTTCAAGTAGTCCAAGTATTCTTGCTTTATTTCTGTCCTGAATCAGTTCCGCTTCTGGGCACTTCTTCCGGATGTTTGTGGTTCCCCTTTTGTCAGTGTAAGGCCGAAGGACCTGCGGCAAAGGAGCAGATCCCAGCCAAAGGCAGCAGTCAGTGATGCCTTGCCCGAGCAGAGAAGCCTCCATGCACAGACTGGGAGGGGCAATGCTTTAGAAGGTGAAGCCTTTGCTCCTTGCGGATAAGCCTTTGCTTGCTGAGGGCCACGAGGCATGGCTGGGTCTCAGGGAGGGTGGGAGCACCTCCAGCAGTGTGAAAACATTGCCTGCCATGCTTGGAGTGCTCGTTGTTTATGGGCAGTGCGGGGAGAAGATGTGAAAAGGAGGAACGATGACTGCACAGTACAAACAGAAGTCACCTCCTGTGCCACTGAGCTACAGCCTAGAAACTCCATAAAAATGCAACTGTAGCTTAAGCAGTGCCTTTATTTTATGTGGCATTTCTGTGGGTAGTACAACAAAACATGAAATCTGTGAGATTCACAGCATGAAATCTGTGAGATTCACAGTGCTGCATGATTTCTTTCCTTAGGTTTTGGGGCTTTTAAGGTTTTTTATTAGCTGGAGATGATTTCTTCAATAAACTTTCATGCAGCTAGCAAAGAAAAGAGGGAGAGGTTGTGAAATGTCTTTGAGGTTCTCTATCTGCATAATAATAGCAGATACAGCACAGGGATGCTGTGTCTCCTTGCTAGATGAATTCCCAACTGGCATTTTCTGGTGGCTGCTGGAAGCACGTTCATCCAGGGAAACAGGAGGTGCACTGTGTGGTTAAAATGATAATGGAGTTTATACAGCAAACCCCAGCTATCACTAACTCACTGGAGGTGGCACTTCCTACTGTGGTCCCACCCACCCCAGCAGCATTTTGCAATATAAATTCTTCCAACAAAAGCCAGGCATGCTTGAGGAAGGCGGCTTTGCAGGGAACAGTTTGATATTGCACAGTAATAGTATTAATGATGCAATATTCTTAATTCCCAGGGCAGCGAATACTGGAGAGCAGAGGAGGTAGGCCCTATGCCCGGGAGCAAAAGCCTTGAGGTCAAATGGAACACAGCTTTTCAGATGTTTCAAAGGTTTCAACTGTTTTCAATAGCCCTGCATGAAAAAATTGCATTTTTAAGCAGCAACCATAAGGCAGTCAAAAGAAACAAAAACCATGTATTTCATAAAAATGCCTTAAATTAAATCTGTGTAGCTGGCTAAGGGGAGACTATTCTCAAATGTTACCTAGATCAAGCTTTGTTTGTTTGTGTGCTGTCAAAGACAAGGATTTAAACCCAGTTGTCATTGCTAATTCTCACTACAACAAAGCAGCAGCAGTAGCTATTCATACCTAATGTACTGGTATGTTTTTCCCCCCTGTAATATTTTTCCATTTTCCAAATTAAATTAACTTTTGGGAAGAGCTTAGGTGAGAGTGACAGAATTTTGTTTTCTTGGAAACAAAGATCAAATCTTGGCTTCTTTTCTCTCCTTGTCCTTCTGTACGTGTGAACAACCAGCAAATCAAGGAGGTCTCTGCTTTCTAGTAAGAATAAACAGTTTGAAGGAACTGGCTTTGATGCTCCTGTTTGTTTTTGACTTGGTGATAATGGCAGTCTGTAAGTCACCATCAGGATTTTAACATCTTCTATGGAAATTCCAGAGATATTTAATTTGCTCCTTGGTATATAAAAGCTGTTCCTGCTGAGCATAATGTGCTGAATATAATTCTTACTCAATTGCTAGAAGCACATCATAACAATTGTTGAAGCTTGGTAAGGGAGCTGTAATACACACAATCCATCGATTTACTTCCTTTGTCTTGTGTATTTAGCTGTTTTCACAATTGCAAGTGCAGTTTGAGAAGGGGACTGGGTTGCAATTATTTGTAATTTTATATATTTATGTATTTTTAAAGGTGCTTTTTGTCCTCTTTCTTTCTTTCTATGTTCCATAAATTTCAGCACAGTGGGATGCAATTGTAGTCTCCTACAGTCACAAAACCCCTAAGAATTACTGAAGTGTTGCTTTAATGAAAATGATCCTTTTCTACTTTAGAGCTGATGTGCTTTGTTATAGAAGCTCCAGAAATGAACCCTGGCACATGAAGTGAGTGACATTGCAAAGGACTTCTCATTCCTTCTTTAAAATTTGGCTTTAAAATTTCTCTATTTGTGACTGTTTAGGTCCATTCCTACAGCATGGTCTCTAGTCTGAGGCTAGTGAACTGATGCTGAAAGGATAATTTCTAATCTGAAAAGGTACCTGCTGTGTATAAATGCCAGGACTTCAGTCATATATCAAGGATTTGGGATGAGGACAGATGACAGCAAGTGCTGGACAGGACAACAGAGGAAAACTTAAGCTTGGGGGCAGCAGGACAGAGCAAGAACTGTTTCTGTCAAGGGAAGCAATCTGTCCCAAGAGGTGATGCTGTCAAAAACACTCCCTTTTACTAATGGAAGAGTGGAAATTTCAGCTCAGCACCCTCAGTATTTTGGGAATGTTGGCAATGATGCCTCCTAAACAATAGGTAACAAAGGGACTCGAGAAACTATTTAGAAAATCTAAACCTTTCTGGGGAAAATGTCCAAATTCTTCAGCCTGGAAGCAAAAAACAAACCACATCTCTTTTCTCTGTGAATTGTTGGTCCTGCCTTTTTGTACAGAGCAAGTTACACGGTGTTTGCTTAAGCTGGGGAGGTGGGCCTACTACAAGAGCCATGTGGGACAGAGTACTTTACGTGTGAAAGTCAAAATATTGCTTTCTTTCTGCCCAGTTGCAGTTTGTCCTTCTTAGCTTGCCTTGAGCAGTGGAAAGATGTTTATTTCTTAGCAGTCTCTGTTCAGTATCCCACACTTCCCTCTTAAATATCTGGTATTAGCAACGGCTGGAAATGATGCAGACTAAATGGAACACGTATTGATTTACGCAGCGGCCTTAGTGGTTTTCTTGCGGTGTGGTTTGGTTTCTTGGGGCCCCTTCCCCCCATCTCTAAATCCATTCTTTGGCTTAAATACACTCTCTCTTCATTTTACCGTCGTACAGACTTTGGAATTCTGGTATCTGGGGGCTTCCTGCAGATGGAAAGGAAGCCATGAGTTTTGAAACTATTGAAATACTTGGAAGCTCAAATCTCTACAGCTATTCCAGACAGCATTTGAAACACTAAAGCAAGTTTTATTACAGAGATTAGTTTACGTTACACTCATTTATTAAAACCTAAGGACATCTTTATAAAAACTACTGTGTATAAAGACGAGAGCAGTGCAATAGCAGTGTAAAACACATTTTTGGTTTACTTGGCAATCACTTTAGAAAGACAACATGGTTCATAATATGAAGTCAGAGAATGCTGCAAAAAATAGGACAGGATTAGACCAGAAACTAGATTAGCAAATCACTGGACACTGGCACGTATTGATTTCAAACATCAAGTGTTATGTAAACAGTATTATCGTCAATGTATCAATAAAGAGAAATCACTGCAACCCTAGAATTTCTAGTTAGCTTAATTAGCCTAAAATAGTCCGCTGACTATCAAAATAGACTATTGTACTGTATATATATTACCTTCTTAGTAATTTACTACTTTTGTAAAAGGAGGACTAGAAGAAATGTCTGTCTTACAGAAGAGAACTTTTGAGGCTGAGAAAAGGTGTTTATTCCCGGCCAGTGGCTGAGGTTTTGTTTTTGTTGCTTTACTTTTCATACACTGTCACAGGTGGTGGAATAGAACTGACTTTAAAAAATCATTTTGACGTGTTAACTTCACCGCTTCTTCAAGTGGACAGTCCTCGTACAGAAATTACAGCTGTAGTAAAACTATAAAAAACAGGTCTCTAAAATAGCTGCTACAATATGCTGAATTATACATTAAGAGGCCAGATTATTTTCACTCTGTTTTTTGTAAAATCGATAACCAGGCACGAAAGATGGTTAAATTACAACACCAAGTCCTGCACAAGCTTTATAATTTATCTTTTTATGTCCTACGTTACACACAGCAATTACTAAGAAGTTGGACACAGTTCTCAGTGAAACAGAAGAAAGGAAATTAGTTGGAGAGGGCTTCTGGAGCAGGAAGGTCATTAATAGCCACTGAGATAGACAGCTGCCATTGTCACATAAGGGGTTATAATTTACACACTTTTGCAAGTGTTAATTTTAGATCCCTTATTTTTCCAACCATATCAGGATGGACATGGAGGAAAATACAACTATTTTAGTCCAGATCGTTTCTTTTAGAGGAAGATTGTGTTTGAACCAGTCTCTTTCTGCAGAAATAACTGAAAATTTCATTGCAGTTTATCTGGTTCACCGTAATTTTGATAAGTAGATGCAGGGGGATATCAGAGCACAGCTACAGAGGTGGCTGAGGTGTTCAGGTGGCTGTTTGTGCAGCCAGTGCTCTCCTCCAGTGTCCCAACACCAAGGGAGAAGGGCTGAGAGAAATAGTGGTAGGGAAATTCATGGTGCACTATTTCCCTTTAATTTAAGGCCCAGCTAGCGTCAGTCTTATTCAGGATCTTTTATTCTGTTAAAATAGAGAGACTATCAGGTGATTGTAACAACACAATTGATGAAAAATTGTTCACCAGCTACGACATGGATTTATCCATAAATTAATTGGTAGGCAAAATCAGATTTTCAGCCAGAGAGTATCTACCTTACATTAACTGTCTCTGTATAGAGAATAAAAGAAAACAAACAAACAGAAAGCACATCCAATACAAGGTATAGGTGTACTAGAAGTAAAGCATAAAACTGCTCATTAATAACGCACAATTCCCAAAGGGAAAAGAACCCTTACAAAATACAGTAAGTCACACAAACCAGTATCTAATACAAATTCCTCTATGAACATAAGCTTTTTCCAAAGCTCTCTGTGGCAGTCATCACCTCACAATGAAAGTAGGTGCTGGGAGAAGGTAAAAGGACCAAGCAGTTACTGCAGAGCGCCACACTGGTTACTGTGGATACTTTTTTGGGTGTCTGCAGGGGTTATGGATCTTGGTGCCAACGAGGAAGTGTGGAGGAGGCATGATGTTGGCATGGGTGGCATCACCTCCAGCTACGCGGTTTCCTTTGCTTTTCTTGGGAACTCTTCACAGCACAGCCTTACATCTAATCTCTCCCACCACCAGGAGCACGGAGCCTGTCCCCATCGAGCTCTCCTCCTCAAGGAGAGGGCAGCTTGGACTGCTTGCCAGTGTCTGCAAGCTCCTTCCAGCATGTCTTTGCTGGAAGGCCTTTTTGTTCCCAGCTAAAGTGCTTTGAACGTTCTGCAATGCTGATGGCATATTCTTTTTAGGAAACGAGGCGAATCTCTCAGGTTTAGCGTGAATCTAAGGAATCCTGACTCCGTTTTATTTGAGGTGCTGTGTTATAAGGTGTAACACCCCAGGTGCACTATGGCAGCTCACTTAGGTCTCTACGGGCTGGGAGTGTGTGCAGGAGCTTCTGTGATGAGTGAGAATGGGCCAGGCTTCATGCTTTCCTGGGACAGGATGGAGTCTAATGCCTGCAGGGTGGCACTCCCACCCATGAATTTGTTCTTTTAGGCACTGCCTGCCACTACTCAGTGATACCCAGCATGTTTAGTTGTTGGTTTGCAGAGAAAAGGGGCATGTGCATGTTGGTATCCTACTCAGACTGGGCTTTATTTGAAGACTGGGCTTCCACTCCTGTGGTTTCCAGCTTTGTTGGGTCCTCCACCTCTATTTATTCCTGCATGGTTTTAGTCATGTACCATCCTGAGCTCCAGCAGACACGAATTACATCACTGACAAGAATGCCCCTTTTGAGTTCAACAGAAGACTAAAATTCATTCAGCCAAAGAGGTACGAAAGGAACACTTGATTACTCTTTAACAAGGTGCTCCTCACGTTGTGGTTACATGGTAAAATATATGGTTATTTTAAAATTACTCAGATGTGCAGGACAAAATATTAGACATGAAGGATTAAATTGGCGTTATCACGGCTTTGTGTTATGAATTCCAGATGAACTCCTCTGCCTGTTTGTCATTGCCAGGTTCTCCATGTATATATCTTAAATAACTGAATTTCACAGGATTTGCTCACGTAATTGATATTGTATGATTTTAAAATAACCCCATCCCGTGGAAAGTTAAGCCAGCTTATTGCAACCTAGTGACCAAGCGCTCCACACACTTCTGTGGCAGAGTCATTGCCTTTCTGGCTGACAAATGGATTCTGAGATTTGAGTGGGGTAAACTCTGCAGCCAGTCAGTGGCTGAGGGAATTGGACTATTGCCTTGTAAAGCAGAGGGGCAATGGTATTATTGCTTTTGAAATATACAGTGTGTTGATTTTTTTTCTGTTTCTCTTTCAGCTTCAAGGAGTATGGGGGTGGAATGGTGTTGCATCCTAATAAAGTTGCCCTCTTCAAGAACCTGAATTGAAGATGGGCTCAGATGTTTGATGTCTTAGCAGAATCATTGCCAGCGATCTAAAAATGTGCATTATGGTTGAAGTGGTTGCTACCCTGCAGTCTAACTCAATGAAAGGGCTCTGCTTACCTTGCAATGCATAGGACAATATGGTTAACAGTGATGTGGATTGCCAGCATCTACCCTGTTGTGATAAAACGTTCACCAGAGAACTTTGGAAAAACTCACATTCAGGATTCTGACACTTAGATTAGGCTCAAATGGCAATTGATGGATGGGGAGGCAAAGAAAAGTAATCTACCAAAGGTTTGTCTTGTGGTTGTTTTCCACCTTTGTGTGGATTCGCCAGAGCAACTTAATTTTCTTCCTACTGAGCATTTTCTCAAATGTGATGCTTCCTTTCAGAGATAATAGTGTCAGTCTAGAATTAAAATATTGCTTACAGACCACTTTATCCTGGAGACTCTTTCTAGATCATTTGCCTGTACAAGTTGTTTGAATGGTGTCTGTCTTCAGGTGACCTGCTCAATCTCCCTCTTGTAGTCTTTCTCTCTCCTCCTTATCCATAATTTTTTCAGCTCTTGTAATTTACTTGATTTTCTTGAAAGCTGCTCCTTGAAGTCTGGTCTTACCTCTCCCATCTTGAGGCACATCAATATAATTTTCTGGAAGACATAAAGCACAAATGGTTTTCACAATGTTTCAGGAGCACCCAACACCAAAGTATTACTGTGAAGAAAAACCTGTAGTATTCTCAGTTGTAGATTTAATTTAATTCAGATTTAGGCATTTTTTTGCAGTACTGTCATCCAGGGAGGACCTCCAGACAGAAATATGCGATTTTCTTACAACTCCGAGGGTTTTTAAGCCTTCACCCAAAACTCAGTCACATGAGACCTGCTAAGGTTTGACAGCTAATTCCTTCCTAATAATCAAATAGCCTCGACAGCCTTATTCATGTTAGAAATAAAAAATAAAATTAAAAAAAAAAAGTTGTTTTGTTCTGTCACTGTCCTTTTTTGATATTGGTAGAAATGCATATTAACACAACATGCAAACCTGCCTCTTGTGAGGTCTGCACACAGATGAAGTTTAAAAGAAGTTGTTCATATCTAGAAGAGAGTCTCAGGAGACTTAGCTATAACTAATTAAAAAGACACCTGGGGAGAGAGAAACTGAAGAGTATGAGCACATATCATGGCTTGCAGGCACCTCTGTCCTTCACAGCACCTACAGCTGTTTCTCCCCACTCTTCTGTAGATGGCCACGTGTGTTTTGCCTCCTGTGAAATGCTTTACTAATCCGCTATCTGCATAATTTACATCACTAGACTGTTTGACAGGATGGAGTTTCTCTTAGTTACCTATTTGCTTTTAAATAAATGTTTAGAGATGAAGCAGATAGAGCAGGCGTTCTATCTGTCGTTGTGTTCCGGGACAAAATGCAATTTTAAACGTGCTGGACCTATCAGCCTCTTTTCCTCTACCTGAGTGTCCCAAAGTTGCTGCTGGCCAGGTCCTTCTTCAGGTTAATGCAAAATCAAGAGTGTCACCAAGGTGGTGTAAAATGAGAGTTACTGGAGTTCCTGGACCCAAAGACCATAGCAAAGTTCATGAATATCTGTCTGTAGCTCAGAAGCTAAAATACCACTCCTGTGAGTGGCTTGGATTTCCTGCCAATTCCTCTCATCTGTCTAAAGCTACGGGAGAATGAGTGGGAGGATGTGAACAGCAGAGCCAGCAACACATAGACCCCACTCAGCTCTGAAAGCCTCTTACAGCAAGTAGGAAGTTTTCACCCTGCATTTTCCAAGCTGGATGAGTCTGGTGCCGAGTCCACAGCCTCTCCCTGAAACTAAACCCTGACAGGACAGTTGCTAGGCTTAAAGGTCCTCTTCCCCCACAAACAGTTAAGTGGGGCGTGTGCTTGATTGATTGACTGGTGGCTGGACCAGTAAGGTTGGGAGGAACTGCTTCAGATCATTTTGCAATAGCAGGATCCCATAAAAAATACCTGCATTTTCCTAAGAAAGATGAATGCTAATTTCCATATACAAGGGTGTTATATCCCAGTCTCCCAGCACAGCGCGCTTGGCAACAGATACCCTGTGTTTGTCACCTTCTGGTCACTTCTACAGGATTGTAATGCATTTAGAGCTGAAGGCAGTGCTCTGGAGGTGGCTCAGGTTGCTCCTTTTCCCTGGCAGAGGTAATTGTCACTGTACAGCACCCCAGGCTGCCACTGCTGCTCTTCCCAGAGGAGCCTGTGGCTGCCCCATCCCTGGCAGTGTCCGAGGCCAGGTTGGATGGGGCTCTGAGCAACCTGGTCTAGTGGAAGGTGTCCCTGCCATGGCAGGGGGTGGAACTGGATAAGCTTTAAGGTCCCTTCCAACCCAAATCATTCCGCAGTTCTATGATTTTCATTGCCTGACAAGGCAGCAGCCAACTAAAAGATTGCCTCCTCTTTGACAGCAATAACTGCTTGGCGGCTCAGTTCTGCTGGAATGAAATGCCATCCTTTAGTAATGAAGGAATGATTCAGAGCCTCTGGAGGCAACTTTTTTCAGAGATTTCTGCCATTTTTCTGACAAATTAGGTAAGGAGTTGCCACATTCACCATTAGAAGGCCTCTGGTTAAGTTGGTGTTGACATAAAAGTGCCATTGATCACCGCAGTCCCTTCAGGCCTCAGATACACCCTGGATCCATGACTTACACAAGTTGCAGCTCACAGTTCATCTCGGTTTTAGCTTTGTTCTTCTTTAATTTTTTGTTTTTCTGTGAGTCCGTTTTACTCAGAGTTTGAATTAGAAAGCGGGAGACATGGAGATCTCTTCGGACTTACGTTTATTATTTCTTATCTATAACACAGCTGCACAGAGACTGCTTTCTGAGTTAACAAGGTGGAAAAAAGGCAAAATATAGCCCCTGAGTTCTACTTTTATACTCTAATCTACCCAATTACAGATTGCAAAGTAACACGTTTTTACTTAAAATCCAATTAATATCTATACCTGACCCGCAGTGCGGATTTCTTGAACCAATACCAGAAAACTCAGGTTGGTGAAGAAGAAAGAAGTACAAACCCACAACCAAAATCCTCCATCTTGTTACATATACATATTACTATATTCCATAAACCTAAATTCTATATCTCTACATATTTGACCCAGTGATATAACTTTAATTACACAGCTGTTGGAGTGCACTGGGTGGTGGTAGAGAGATGGGCCCTGAGGATCAGAGAGAGGGCCTCTGTCCTGGCCCCGGAGGTGACCCTGGGAGTGCATCCAGGTCACCGCAGACGGACTGAGAGAGGATTGTGTGTTTATGGACAGACTGGGCCTATGAGAAGTGTTAATTGTAGTTTGTGGCCTTATAGGGGATTGTTTGCCTATTACCATACTAGGTAAAATCTGTGCAATACCCCAGGTGATTGGGGGACACTGTGGTGAACATCTTTCCTGTTTATATGATGTTATATCCTGCTGGGTGCTGGTATTTAAGGAATTCTGACTGCACAATAAATGGCTTTGCATCTCTCAACCTGATGAGCAAAGTCCTTGCCCATGTGTCATTATTGCACACAGCAATCTCAGCAACAATCTCAGCACTATCACACAATCTGGGAAGTTTTTCCCAAGGCCTAAGATCAAATGGAGTGTGCTTTTGAGGATCATTGCTTGTCAGAGTAGAAAGAATGAAATTCTCAGAATTCAGGGTTCCAACAAGTTCACATGAAAGTGACCAGTCTGTGCAACTATTCAGGTTTTACTCTGGCATAAAATGGCACTGCACTGATCTGAGCAGGCCTGCTGTGATCTGCACCCGTTGAGGTTCTGCTGCAGTGCCTTCCAGTCTGGTCAGTGGGAGAAAATCTTTTGCTCTCTCTGGTCACAGGAAGAGCTGGGATGCCTGGCTAACCAACAGCTCTCTGCAATAAGAAGCCCTTGGCGGCCACACCGATTGTTACAGGAAACAGGAATGTGCTCTCCTTCCCCAGAAATGGAAGGACAAGGGAGGACAAAGCACAATGCACTAGGCTTTGTAAAAGCTTCACCAGATTGAAAAGAAGGATATGAGAAATTAATTGCAGGACAAGCATTAAATGAAAAGCCATTCAGTTGTCTAAATAGATTCCAAACCAGAAAGAAATAGAATATACTCTAACCCCTGTGCCTGTGGAGTCTGCCAAAGAGCAGGGAAATAATTTTCATAGTTTGGCATGTGTAGACTCCTATGGCTACGTTATACAGAGCATGTAACATTCTATCCAAAATATATACTGAAAGGTTACTTGGGTTACCAAGACTAATTCTTAAAAGTTACAAAATTCCAAAATGAATGCTGCTGGTTTAATCTCAATTTGGCCATTTTATTTGCATGGAAGAAAGTGGAAAGCCTCAGACTTTTTAGGTGGGGCTCCTCATCTTTTCTGGTTTTTTTTTGGGAGAACATCAAAATAGTTGAATGATTCAGGTTTTTCCAATGCAGAGGAAACTTCAACAACAAGAAAAATTTGCTTCAGGTCGGCTCAGTACCGAAGAGATTGAATGTTCAGGTTTTTTTGAATTGACAAGGAACAATTCAGCATTAAGCAGTGGCCCTGGGTGCTGCCATCTTGCCATAAAAGAGCATTAGATTTGCCTCTATTTTCACCCCCAGGCTGAATTACCTCACTTTTGATGGATCACAAATTCTTGTCTGGTCTAGCTGTGAAATGCATCCCAGCACCTGCATGAGGTTCAGATGAGAGGAGGACCTTAAGTGGTGGCAAATCAATTTTGAAACAGCCACTGTGTAAAATGACTGCTATCCCTGATAGCTACCACTAATATTTCTGAATAATAGCCGTCTCGGGGAAGACAGACATCTGGTGCTTAAGAGTTTAAACAAAAGTCAGGCACTGGAAATGTTCAACTTGAAAAACAGACTGAAATTTCAACTCCAGTGCTGTTCCTACCATAGCTGACAGTTCTGCAAAAATGGAGAGAAATGTCAAAATATGTTTGAAAGCGAATACCTCAGGAGGGTGTTAAGGTTTAAACGGAATAAATGTGCAATACATGCCTGATTCACCAGAGTTAAACAATGTTGCTCTGCAGGTGGGGAGAAACCATTTGGATTATTTAAATTTCCCTTGCATTATGCTTACAGCAGTGTATCTGCTCAGGCTGCAACGAGCTAATATCAGGACAATGCCTGCGGGGTCAGACACAAGGTGTGCAGGTCACCTCTCAGGCTGTTTTCCTTTCCACCTGGGAAATGCAGGTGGGAAACAGGCGTGTGCTTACTTCCACTGCTCTTTCACAGCAGAATCGCCTGTCTGTGTAATGGGAGCTAATTATCACCTAAGGGCACCACGTGTTAAAAGGGTGATTGCTGCCAGCTCTCTTAGACATCGGAGTACTGCAGAATGAGTTCAAGAGTCGCAATGACTGTTTACAATGGATTAATAGAAAGGATTACTAGGAAAAATCAACCTGTGAAGCAGTGCAATTTTAAAGAAGTTTCTGTCTGAACAGTTTGTTGTGAGTGCTGGTAAGTCTGCTTTTTAAATTGCTCTCTATGTTGCTTAAGAATCTCACCTCTAATAGACCAGTTTAAGCTTCTGTAACTCCCATAAGGGCTCAGGACTTAAAAACCAACTGCATCGCTTCTGAGAGCTGCTCTCTGGCTTTAGAGGAACTTTAGAAACTTTGGGAATATCTTGTGCTCCCAAGGGATAGGCTGGCTTGGGCAGAGAGAGTTGCTGGCAGATGTCAGGTAGGTACCTGCTGGCCAGGTTGCGCTGCTGCCCTGCAGAGGAAGGTTGGTGGGTCAAGGGAGGTGCAGGGCTGGCCTCTGTGCCAGAGGGAAAGACAAGAACTTGAAAGATTTAAACTCCACTGCTGCTTATTTTCCAGATAAATCTAAACCCAATACTAAGGCCTTCTAATTAACAACAGCTGTGTCCCCCTGGGTGCAGTTGCCCATGAGATTGGGTTATCGCACCAGTGGAGGGGCTTTGTTTGCCTCTTTAAATTACTTTTAAATTTGATTCTGTGACTTTTTGTTGCTAATATTGAGTTCAGAGATGGTTTTCAGAGGAACACTTTGCCTATAGCATGTGTTTGGCTTTCACACTGGTAGGCCCACTGGTTTGGACTTGTGTCTAGGGCAGTGCTGTGATCTGGAAGCCAGAGAGCTGGGAAACAAATTGTAACCAGTCAGGAATTGGTTTTGGTACAGCCCTCTGGTCACACTACCAAAGATCTGGCTGCTCTTTCAGTAAGTGAGGCTTGGGATCTGCTTGGATCCAAGGCCTGTCCCACAAACAGATGCAGGAGGAGATTTGGCACTTAGAGGGAGCCTGGAGAGCTGCTGCAGGCAAGGACTGGCCTCCTCCAGCTCCTTCCCCTGAACTGCGGGTGTTAAATCAGCAGCTGGCTTACCTTTAGTTATTAATATGGCTGCCTGGCCAACAGACCACAGCTAAGATGGAAAACTGGTTTCCTCTAGAGTCTCTGGAATATCTATAATTGTACAAATTAAATACGTCTTTTGTCCCATCAGCTGGGTTGGGTGGGAGAGGAATGAAACCACACAGGATGCAATTTTCTCTCTTTTTTACTAATGGCCATATTTTACAATACTCACTTGAAAAGAGCAGTGATATGAAACCAGTTGGGTTGCTAACATAAATAAATATTACTTACTGTAAATAATGGTTTCTGAAGTAATCCTATGCTCCTGAAAGTCAAGTATTTTTCAATTAGTAGCAATGTTTTTCCTTTGGTACTTCCTGAATTGGTTGATACTCCTGAACACTGTTCTGGAAAGTAAAAACATCCAGGAGAATTTCTGAGGTTTGTTTTTATTTTAAATGGAAACATGAAGCATTCAAAATTTGATTTACAAGTTTTGAGTGGAGGAACAGATGAAGGTTTCAGGACATAAATTGAAAGATGATCACTGAAAAGCTGTGTTTTTCTTCACTGAAGAGCTGCAGTCTGACTTTTCATGATCTGAAATTCTTCTTCCTCTTAAGGTTTTCTTTGTCCTCTTAAGGTTATTTCAGAAAAATACTCTAAACACCCCAGACCTTCCAAAATGTCTTAAAAGAATGGGTGTCCAATTACAAGTAGAACTGAATATTAGCTGGACTTACTAATTCTCCAGATATTTATGAAACCCTTGTGTCACTACCAGGCTGCCTGAATCAGATGTGTTGCCTGAGGCTGAAATTCTTCTGGTTGACTGTTGATGAATTTTCCTGCTATATATGTGGCAGCCATTAAATAGCTGATAACACCTGAACCAAAATTTCTTTGTATGATTCACAAAAAAACCCCAACCCTGATTTTGCTGTGTAAACAGCTTGAGCTGCCTTCAATTTTTTTCAAGACCCCAAGGCCATCATGATGCCAAACTGAATGTGGGTATCATGTAAGGAACTCTAGACCTTTTATTCCACTTGAGACTGTGCTCATTTTCACATATTTTTCAGGTAACTGGAGTGACCAAATAGCTTTAATTGCACTCCTGTCATAGAGGAAGATATTTAAAAACAGAGAACTATTTCTAGAGGCAGGAGAGTATTTTTTTGTCTGCGTCTTTAAGGTCCAAGCACGTTGCTTTGGAAAGGAGATTTATTGCTGTGCGTAGTGTAATTTAATAGCACAGATACTCCAAGTGGGTTTCATCCCACCTAACTGCAGACATCAGAATGGTAAGGTGGCTTAATTTTGGAGAAGGCATCTCAGGGTCCTTTAGAAACAGAAAGCAACAGGCACCTCTGTGGAGCTACTCTACTCCTCCTCAGGCTCCAAAAGAAACCAATAGTGCAGGAGCCTAAGAGTCCCAAGCCTAACTTAGGAAATGAGAGGCCCTACTGCCCCCAAAAACTGAATTATAAAAGTGTGCAGCACTAGTACAGATTTCTCTTAACATCATCTTCACTCCCATACTGCTACATGCAAATATAAAATTTTGTATGTAAATGTATGCAACCCTGTTTTACAGTCTAGTAACGCTAAGTGGAAGGGCTTCTGTAGTCTCCCTGTTCTGGTTAGAAACCTTCTTCCCTCATGTTTATTCACAACCAGATTTGATTAACCTGTATAACAGACCTGTAACATCCTAAAAGATTTTGATGGAGAACCCAAGGCCTGTAGGTATTTCCTCAAACACAGCTACCTCTGGAAAGAGAAGCAGATTCTTACCCTATATCTGCATGTGCAGTCCTAGATGTTTTTTCCCCCTATCTCACAAACTCAGTGACAGTAGAGGTGAATCCCTGAGGTTCAGGACGTGCCAAGAGATACTGCGTGTTCCTCTGGGTGGGGTAATAGATGGGCACTGTCTGTGTGGGAGTGCACTGGGTGCTGGAAGAGAGACAGGCCCCGAGGATCAGAGAGAGGGCCTCTGTCCTGGGCCCGGAGGTGACCCTGGGAGTGCATCCAGGTCACCGGGGATGGACTGAGAGAGGATTGTGTGTTTATGGACAGACTGGGCCTAGGAGAAGTGTTCATTGTAGTTTGTGGCCTTATAGGGGATTGTTTGCCTATTACCATACTAGGTAAAATCTGTGTAATACCCCAGGGGGTCACTGTGGTGAGCATCTTTCCTGTTTATATGATGTTATATCCTGTTGGGTGCTGGTATTTAGGGAATTCTGACTGCGCAATAAACGGCTTTGCATTTTTCCATCTGATGAGCAAAGTCCTTGCCCATGTGTCATTACTGCAATTTGGAGCAGGGCTTGATCCTCAATTTGTTCTTGGTACTGCTGTAAAAGCTCTCCAAAAAATCTGTGAACTTGAATATTTCTGCATCAGTGGTAAGGACTGAGCTATCTCTGGTTTCAGCTCATCCCAATTTCCCAAAAGCTGATGTCATCAGCTTACAAAATCTGTTCCTAGAGAGTGGCTCTGACGTACCTCAGATACTCAAATCTTCTCCATGTTTGCTGAGCTCTCATCCAGCAGTGCCAAACCATACATCTTAGATCCAGGAGACCACAGTGGAAAGTACAGGAGGCTTTACAGGAGCGTGCCCTTCTGTGTTAAAATTCAGGTATATGATGGGAGGAAAAGGCCTCTTTTGGTGCTGACTGATAATTTGAATTTAACAGATCCTCTAGAAATTGAAAGAGAGATCTAAAAAATAAAAAGCAGTAAAACTTGCCATGTGGTTTCTGATGTAGCTTATAGGACACTGCCTTTCCCTGCTTACACAGTCCCCTAACACACTGAAAGTACTGACAGGGATATTTTTAAAACCCACAAACACCAAAACTTTGGTTTAACAGTATTACCTGATTCAGAAAGAAGAGCACTTACAGAGCAGCCTAGTAACTTTTAATTTTTTAAACCAATTTATTTATAAATGAAGGATATAATTGAAAAGGCTGTCTGTGTAAGCTGTACTCAGTATAGCTCAGAGTATCTTTGCTTATGGGGATGGTCAGTTCTAGGTGTTGTAACAGGTCTTTGCAAGTTACAGCTGAGGGTAAATGCAGCTCAGTTACACAGGACAATGTGGTTTGCACCTTGGCGTTAAATGTACAGAAAAGTTAGTGAGTGCAGGAGAAATGTGGCCAGATGTAAGGAATATTTATTATTGTTTATTTACATATCTATTTATCTGGCCCCAGTTTCTGTATTTCATCTCTGACATTTTATATATCGGTGTAGCTTAGCTTCTTTGTAAAATTCAAGAATAATCTACTGAGCTAAACAACAGCCAGGCCAGCCTACATCAGGTGAATATCCTGCTCTTTTTGCCCTAGCAGTCTCTGCCATCTTGGCATCAGCAAAATTCAAGCTATTAAAATTACTGCCTAGCATGTCCTGATGTCCAACAGAGGCTGAACCCAACCACTTTTGTGGAAATTGAACTGCTGAAACATACTGCAAGAGGAAAAGGAGTCAGCCAAATATTAGACTGGAATGCTCTGGTACCATTTGCAAAGCTTTGAGGTGCTGACTTCTTTCGAAGCCCACAGAAGTCAATAAAACTGAAAGCCATGGAGATTTCAGGGGACTTATGCCAGAAGCAGGAGAAGAGTTTCTCCCAGATTCTATTTGAAAGGAGGCGGCAGTGTTGGTTTACAAAGCAGATCTAATGAATATATTGCTTGAACTAGATCCCAGCTGGATCACTAAGGAATACTCCAGGCTCTTGTTCCCCTGGTAGGAGGGTGGGTGCTGCAGGGGCAGGACGATGGAGGAGGAGGAGGAAGGTGCCCAATTCCTGTGCTGGCCTCCAACAACCAGGGAGCCCCTCTGGGTGCTGGAACTGCTCCTCAGCCTCTGCACTTCATTTGACCAAGGAAGTTGCCTCCCCCCTTTCTTTCTTCCATTTTTCTCTCCTGAGTATGAACAATCTTCTGAGACAAGATGCATGTGCTGCTTCCCTCTGCCTCGCCAGAGGCTCAAATTGCTCCAGCTGCACAACCATCTATTTAGGAGGGACAAATCAGTTTCAGCACTTGAGTTTTGAACACCAAACCTGTGGTTTAGCCCAGAGCTGTGTATTTACTCCAAGTTAAACTAGCTTTTTTATTTACCCCTGTGCAATACAGGAGATTCTGTCATTTCTGGAAAGAAAATGCCTATAAATGACGTGTGAGAAAAAGTATTTTTTGAATTAGTTATTCCTTTTACCAAAGAGCTTTATTTTCTGCTCTCACTTTTCAGTATTAAGAGGGCTAGTCTTCTGAGTCAGAGCTCAAGAGAAAATATGTAGTAATTACTGTGTTGAGAGCTTTCATTGTAGGATGAAACCAGTTGTGTTTCCTGCAACTGTTCTTTCTGTGTATGTTTTTCTTTTCACAACTGAATTTGTGTGGCTTTTCTAACAGCAGGACAAGCTGAACTATTTCTTTTAAAATATGTTTCTGAAGATACTTCAAAAACCAACACAGAACTGCTTTTTAACATTAACAAAAGTATCAACAGCTAAAATCAATAGTACAGCCTTTGAAATTTAATCTGGTTCCTGCTTGGCTTCCTGTTGTAGATCCAGTATGTGTTTCCTTGCACATAATCATCCAAGCAATAAATAGTTTTTAACTTTGTTTCTTTGCAGTCAGAAGCAGAAGGGTAACAGCCACAACACCATGGCTGGTAACAGCACTGCATACTGGAGGCGATGTCAGAAAGGCAATTTTATGCAGAAATGCTTCTTCCCTCTTTCCTCCCCGCCTTTTCCCATGTAAAAAAGTGATAGGAGAAAGTGAGCTGTGTTGTGCTGTGGAAAGAGAAGAGGCCAAGGACCCTGGGCAATTTCAGCAGAGTGCAAAAGACAAGGAAACAATTTCTGTTCCGTGGTTATCTGAGCTGTGTGGCTGGTTTTACACAGAAACGTGTTTTGACGCCAGTGTTGGAACTGTAACTGGTTTATTATTTTTATATTGTCTCACAGCTGCATCTAGATGTGGGTCTGCTGGGGTATCAAATGTCCTTTGGCTGCAACAGGAACTCTGTGCATGGCTCAGTGACAGTGTATGACCCCTGCAGAGCAGCATTTCTTGAGTCACAGAGAAAGAAAAATAGTGCTTGTCTGGTGTCATAGGACTGAGGAATTCCACTTGGTATGGCATGGTTTGAATGATAATTTAGGAAGCATGGAAATTTTTTTGTTGTTAACCATTATGACTGCCAACTGGTGAGTTATTCCCATTTTGTTCTACATTACTTTTCATTATTTGCCCCTTTTTTTTTTT